>JAODUD010000001.1:47799789-47812206 GCA_026784285.1 Stomatorhinus walkeri | reverse complement strand
CATGTAATACCCATCATGCCCAACAATCAATCTTAAAAACCTCAGAGTGAAAAGGAGATCAACAAATTCCCAAGTTTACTTGTGATAAATTCATCAAATTGTAGGATGAAGTTGTTTCCTGAAATCTGTTTTTCCCATTGGGTGAAAATGAAGTAATACTTGATGACACAGAGACGGCCAATGATCAATTTGTTTTTGTTTAGCCGTGCTGAATTTTGCATAAGCACTGTTAGACCAAATGCTGAAGAGATATTTTAGTACAAACGTTTGTGGAAACCGAATCTGTGGCCCAGCGATGACCTCCCATGGCCCTGCGATGACCTCCCATGACCCTGCGATGACCTCCCATGGCCCTGCGATGACCTCCCATGGCCCTGCGATGACCCCCCATGGTCAGCTCTGGCCCTGGCAGGAGACCTTTAACTTAATTATTTGACGTGTTTTGTTACCTCATTGATTGTGGCTACATTGATCAATCGGGTATTATCAAGTAAAACTACAAATGAAGGTGCTGTATGGTCTGGATGTCAATCAAACTGGCAAACATATTAAGCCAGACTGAACCTTGAGCACAGCTAACCTTTTTCGAAGTTAAAGCGAAGTTCACGACAGAAAAAAAATAATCAGGCTTGTGGAAGTAAGACAGCCTAACAAGAAATCTGAGTGAGTTACATACTATCCATCCATTTTCTATACCCGCTTATCCTACTGGGTAACGGGGGGTCCAGAGCCTATCCCAGAAGCAATGGCCACAAGGCAGGGAACAACCCTGGACAGGGGGCCAGCCCATTGCAGGGCACACACACACTTTATTAACTCTAATTATCCTCAGCATGTCTTTGGACTGTGGGGGGAAACCCCACGACGACACAGGGAGAACATGTAAACTCCACACACATGGAACCCAAGCGGACACTCGAGCCCAGGTCCCAGAGGTGTGAGGCAACAGTGCTAACCACTGCACCACCATGCCACCCCTGAGTTGCATACTATTTGTAAAAAAAAATTTAAATCATGCGTTTGATACATATGATTCATCTTGCATTAACTTGAACAGCTCATTCAGGATATTTCCTGCCTGGTATCCTAAGCATCCTCCATCTTGGAAGGCAAAACTAAATGCTGCCTCATGCAATACACATGTGTTAAGAACTGCTTTGCTAAGAAGTGCGTTAAGGTTCCATTTTTTTAGCTGGTGAATTGTGATTAATGAGAATTTCACAGTGTTTCAGCGGAGTCATGCCACAGTGGAATGGAACAAATCAGGGAGATGCTCTTTATATCCAGAGCGTTCAATCAGAACTTGACCCACCACTAATAAGTGACTCACTGTGTAATTTATAAGCTGCCTCAACAAATTGCCTCACAAGGGAGCTGTGCAAACACGTTGTGGGAAGTGCTTTCAAAGTTTATCCCCAGCTTTCGTTATATTTATGCATCAATTATTCACTGTGTGTTTGTATGTTAGCAAAATATTGTGCTTTTTACTATTAAAATGAAAATTTTACAGCAAAACCTCAAAGGTTTTTTGCACCTTAAACACAAATAGTTGAAACAAATGAGCAATATGAATAGTTTATAGCTCCCTATTTCAAAGTGTCAAAATGTTTTTTTCTCCTATAATTATTTGCTGAAGGACTAGTATGTACTTGTGCTTTTTGACCTATTTATAACCCTGTGGTGACCCATAGTGACCTCACATTACCTATTCGCTGGCCCCATCATTTATTTATTTTTCGTGTGTGAGTTTTGTTAATTTGTTGGAAAACACAAAACCCTAATAATTATACTGGGGGTTGAACAGGGTTGGTGTGTGTCTGTGTGTTGAACACCACTTGTTAGGTATGCCTACACTGAACATCTGCAGTTCAAACAGGGTCTCTGTATCAGGCTAGACTGTAAACATTGCACAAGATACTATGACTCGGGGACTTACTCTGCAAACATGGATGAACGAATGGACGGAAATGTAATGCATGCATTAAAAAATACTTTCAAAACCCCAAAGGGACACTTAAACAAGGCCATTCTCGTGGAAATATCCTTTAATTACCATTTTCTGATCAGCCAATGTTAGTGCTATGCTACTTTGTCATAGGAAAAACTGATTTAAAATCTTGCAGACGTGGTGGGGTGATTACCCAAGATATTTCTGGGATCTTCCATTTTCTCAGGTTCTGCAATCGCATCTTTAATGCACTGAATCAGTCATCCTCCTGTGTGGTAGTGACATTCTGTTAGTGATTGGCAAAATAGGACTTTAAAACGAACCAGATCATTTATTAGTTACTGGTTAACAGATAACAATAATCCCGCTAAGTGTGGCATAGAAAGACTCATTTTTCTTTTCACTATCGTATTATGATGTATGAGTGTTACAATTCAAAACCACTTGTATTTCATAAATTAAAACACCATTTCCCATCTCCCCCGGCTCCTTTGGTACTGGAATTGCAATATTCATTAAGAACATGACTGTAGTGCTCTGTGACCTGGAAGCTTGCAGTGACCTCTCTTCTCCTTCCAGGCAAAGAGTCTTTTATTGATGGAACAGATCATCATCAGACACTACTTCGCCATATTTATGTGAAGGCTAAAATATCGGCTTTTGTAAGGAATACATTATTCATACTGGTTACTTGTTTCAACCAGCTATTCAGTTCAGTACTGGCTTATGCTAATCTTACTGCATTATCCAGACGCAGTATCTGTGCAAGATGTGGAAATATTGTGTCTGCAGTCACCACCTTAACATGAAGTACAACAAGAATTCGAATCAGATTCATTTATAATGACCAGACGACCAATGTCCTTGGAATTTGCTTTCTTGGTGCATACCTGCTGCATGGCAGGTAAGCCCAAATCAACTTTGTCCAACATGAAGCATAGTTAGATAGCAACATCGCGTTGGACAATCGGAGTGACAAAAAAAAAAAAAAAAACAATGAATAACACAACAGATGATGTTCACAGATACCAAAAGCCAAGATTCACACATAATATTCACAGCCAATCATTGCTCACGTAAGCAATTGCTGTAGCTATTAAAGTAGAGAAAGGGCTGTTTAAAGACTACCAATAGGGGCTAAGATCGAGGTGTTTACTGATGGCCAGGCAGACATTTATCTTCACATGGTAAAGCTGACGGAACAGAGGTGGGGGCCCAGCTTGCTACAGTAATTATGACTTCGCCATCTGTCATAAGCTCAGCCATACTCATAACAATTCAGGTGCTCACTCTCAAGTCCCTGAAGAAACATCCGCATGAAGAGTAAGAGCAGCTGCCTACTTTCTATTGGAGAAATGGCCTGAAGTGAATGGATGGGCAGAGAATCAGTCTATTGATGGAGACCTAGCACTGAAAAGGCAGCGACAACAGCTGGAAATGCTGCTGGTAGACACAGACCCAGAAGCCTTCACATTTGGAATGGAATCCACTGGAAGTCTTTGATGAAGTATCTATATGTCAGGGAAACTATCCAGAATGGCATCACTGCTGTATGGCCAGTGGCTCATTTATGCTATTTGTTGTTATTTTCAAGAGTCATTGTCCATTTAACTAACAAAAAGATTAGACGGATACACCATGAGCACACCACTGCCATTCTCTGGAGTGTCCAGGGTGTGCTTCATCTGTTACATCCGTAGGTTTGAACAGATACCAACTACTCATTGCTCAGAAAGCAACACCGCATTTGAAGGTCTCAAACAGCTGAACCAGAGAGAATGTCAGACAATTAAACTACTAAAAGAAGTACTACCAGTATACTACTACATATAGTGTTTTGCTGTATGCCATGTATAGGGATGAGTGGTCAAAATCTGCACAAAAACTGTTGTGTTCAAAAAACTTTATTGCAAGGCTTTTATTGTTTTTTAATTCCAAACAGACACTGCCGTGATTAGTATAATTAACTTATTTCTATTCAAATGTTTATAAAAATGACAATTGTTTGTCAGGGGTGTCTATCATCAATCTAGTATTGTGTTTTAAAGCATACGCTCCTATTAGCTGAAACCAAAAATAATTACCATAAACTGTTCTTACAATAGCCAGACAAGTAATCTGCACTCCCAGCTGTATAAATTATTCTATTCAAACACTGTTAATGAAGCGTGAAAAGATGATCTGGCTGTAGGTAATCAAATGCAATTAGAGTTGTTTGGGGAAAAAAAGTGCATCGTTACTTATTGGGTATTGATTCTGATTTGACATCTTCATCTCTGGCATTGTCACCAAAACAGAACTTAATTTTAGAACCCAACACAATTCCTTATTAAAATAAACATGTATTTCAAAATCTAATTTATTCAATCTCCATTTGCACCCAGTGATGCCGAAAACTATTTCAGTGACCTACTGCATAGTCTGCATAGCATCGTAGATGGTGTGAAGTAGTTTTTAGCTATCAAATCCTGTTTTGGATTGGTTTTTAATTTGAAATTTAATGGTGTAAAAAGTAAATGGCCGAATGAAAGATCAAAGCAAAAAGAAAATTAAAAATCACAATTGATGAAGTGTGAACAATGTATCCCAGCACAAAAGAAATTGGTATTGTGTGTTGTTTGACACACGGACCTAGAATGAAAGGTCTTTCTGACACTTGCACTGACAATTTGTTTATAATGAGATGTAAATATTATAGACCAACCATAGTCAAACATTCTTGCATTTAATCTTGACACTTGACTCGTATCCCGGAGTCGTATTTGGGTTACCGTGTCAGCAGCCCAGTGGCATGCATCTCGAAAGCTGTGACAGCTCGCTTCGGGGTCCCACGTCATCTCCCATGTTTGATCCTCCTATGAACCGTAGGAGGATAAAGACAGCTGTGCCTGGCCAGAAATCCCAGTATGTCAGGGGAGGAAGACTAGAACTCATTAACAGCGCAGTTCCAGGATGAATTTATGGAAATAAATGTTAACCAGCTGCCCGAACTAACTTGCACATTTTTGAATTACAAACAGCAAATAAGCATCATGACCTCAACAATGGCCTCAAGAGCCTATTAATAATTCTGGATCATTCTAATATATTCAGTAGAGCAAAAAATAAAAAATCACACTGCTTCTGATATGGAGCCTGAAACTTAGTTTGAAGCCAGCAATCGTAGGATCATTTTGCTAGCTTACACAACAGGATATAATGTCTAAGTTTGTGGCAGCCGTGGGGGGAGATGAGGTCATCCTTCGTGTATGCTTTAAAATATCACCCCGGATCAACTAACTTTAGTGGAGAGGGTGAAGGCATAGACGCTACAGACCAATTCCTTCGAAGCCCTGAACCTGAGCTTCAAGAACATGTGCAAGCTGAAGCCGCTGCTGGAGAAGTGGCTGAACGATGCAGGTGTGTCCCTTCTCTGTTTGCCGCGGTCACATGACTCCCCAGCAGCGGTCTGAGGCCTTGGCTGCTCCTGTTTATTTGGCTTCGTCCGCTTTTGGCCTGTGATGTCAGCTGGTCACACTGGTGAGCAATTGAGGTGGGCGGGGTTAACGTGTCCCCCCCCCCCCCCCCAGTCACACTTTGGTTTAACTCTTGAAAGGGGAAATTGGGCTGCCGTTTCACACCCGACAACCTTCCTGGGGAAGTAAGATGGCTAAAGCCTTTAGGTTCAGGTAGTTGCAATTTCAAACAACGTAAAATACAGAATCATTGCAAGTCAGTCTGTTTGGTTTTGTTTCTGTGTCTGTTTACTCTATTCACTGTGAATGGTGCCAGTGGCTGTTTAAGTATGTCGAGCATCCGTGGGAGAAGCCTGAAGCCATGGTAACGCAGTGTTTACTCGCGGCGCCCCGCATTCAGGTTTTTACCTGCCTCCCTGTGTCTGTGTCCCCACTGTGTGTGCAGAGAACCTGACTTCTGACCAGGCCCTGTCCAGCCCCAGTGCCTTGGGCTCCCCGGGGCTGGGCGTGGAGGGCCTGAACCGGCGCCGCAAGAAGAGGACCAGCATCGAGACCAACATCAGAGTGGCCTTAGAAAAGAGCTTTCTGGAGGTGAGTGATATTTCCTGTCACACGGAGGTGCGCAGGTGAAGGAGTTTGTAGAGTACAAGTGAGACAGGGTATGTATCACAAGCGTAAAGCTGTCGGCTAGGCATAGTTATGGTTAGGCTGAACTTCCAGTGAAGGACTAGTAACACGTGCAAGTTACCACTGGAACAAGAGCTATACGATGCGTCTCAAAGATGGCAAGAACCTAATGCGAGATGGTCAAATCCGGTTCAGAAACGCAAGAGCAGCCTTGGTTGTTGATTATTGATTATTACAAGTAATGTTGCAGTTGTAGAGTAACAGTACTGTGCAAAAGTCTTAGGCAGCAAAAAAACATGTTTATCTTCACTCTGGTGTAAAACTATGCTATTACGCCTGTCAAAGTGTGCTAGCTTAGCCTCTTCTAGACTTCTGCTAAAGTCACCCCTGTATGTGCAGCAACTATACGGTTTACCTATATGGTAAAGGACGTCTCTTTGACTTGACCACAAGTACACCTCCTATAGCTAATTAATATCTCACTGACTTTTTTAACTAATTAAAATAATTAAGAGAGCTGGCGGTGAAATTTAATAAACACATGGAATGGCTGGGGTGCCCCCGAGGAGTTTGGGGATAAAAGCGGTTTTCATTTAGCCAGGCAACACGTTATCAGTAACTTGTTGGAGATTCTTATGAGTTTTTATTGTGGTACTCTTAATTAGTGGTGTCATTCAGTTAATTAATCACAATAATAGGTTGTTTAAAATGGTATTTTGCTAGTATTTTTTTTGGAAGATGAAACAGACACGTGTGGTCTTGGAACAAAGAAATGCAGGAGAAACTGGTCAGAGGAATCACGTGTTTTTTTTTTTTTTGTTTTTTTAATGTAGCATCTTGGTATAAATGGCTTTGGAGTGGTTCCAAACGTGTGTCACTTACATAATTAGCAACTATGCTTTTGGAAAAGGTATTCCCATTCTGCTTTTTCAAACTCTATTTCTGAAAGCATTTTTGGACAAACAGAACACTTAACGTACAATATGTTATTTTCAACAAATACAATCCCCACTATTTTAAGCCATTTTACAACATTAATTTTGAGAAATGTAGTTAAATAAAATAATTTCTTTGTAGTCTTATACTTCCACAAAGTATACCATAAAGGTAGTGAAAAATGCTAAATGAACAACCTAGTTACCAGCAATTAGTTTTTTTTCTTTTTTAAAAGACAAGTTTTTACACTAGCGATCAAAATTAGAAAACAGTTGTATTTTGTAATTTACGGCTTATTTGAATTTAGTTATCCATGAATTGAAGAGATGTATTTTTATGGTATTTCCTCAGTGAAAACTATCTCACAACACAAAATAAAAGGTTGACGCTCCTCAGTCAGTGTAAACAGAACCCAGGCATTTGCTCTTGTTTTCATATGTGTTTGGATCCAATAAGTACTGTTAGATTATCTTATCGCATATGAATAGTACTATTTGCAAATGGGTGGGTGATTGGCGCTGCTTCATGACTCAGACACTCAAATCAGTGACTCTTGATCTTTTTATTCTCCTTACAAAGCTCTGAAAATATATTTATATATAATATACACACACACACAATTTGAGAAACACCTTCAAGGTGTTTGGGGGGTGTTTTTTAATGCCTCGTAGACAAAAACTTGGGGGGTTTTTAGATGGTTTTGTGAGATTTCAGTTCAGACCCCAGAGGATTAATTTGTCATCAACAAAATAGTGCGTTAAGGTTTCCAGATTAATTAAAAGCGTTCACATGTTGATGTTGGCAGCACTAGTTCTAATGCAAAATTTGTGAGCACAGTTAATATCCAAATAAATTGATTTAAATGGTTTTTTTTGACTGCCTAAGACTCAGTGTGCAGTAATATGTTCAGCTCATATGTTCTTGATGGTTTGACCTCTTTGGCTTCACATGTAACGTGGGCAGCCGCCTTCATGCCTGGAACTCGAACCTCTGACCTTTGACTCCCCATAGTGAAAGTGGACCGGTGGGTCCCTTTATGCTCTTTAAGCAGAACCAAAAACCTACCTCTGAGGAGATCACCATGATTGCCGACCAGCTGAACATGGAGAAGGAGGTGATCCGCGTGTGGTTCTGCAACCGGAGGCAGAAGGAGAAGAGGATCAACCCCCCCAGCAGTGGAAGCGCCAGCAGCACCCCCATCAAAGCGATCTTCTCTCCGCCCACCCCCTTGGTACACTAAATTGCCTTAAGGGTTTGGACAACATTGCAGGAGCTGTGGACTGAGTTGTTGGGGGGGGGGCTGCTGCACGTTTGCAGACTTGGGACAAAATTACTTGCACTGCTTCTGGCTGGACCCAGCTCTGCGACAACTTCGTGACCTCACTCTAGTAGGGAAGGTATAGGATATTAAAACAAGGTCCCTAGTGCTATCTCGGGTAGCAGGGCTGTTAGAGATGGACAGGTGCACCACAACCACTAACTTTACATCAGATAATTGGTAGAAACAACTGTTTGCCCACAGCTCTCTTGGGCAAGGGCTCCTTCCCATCCTCACTGTTGATTTTAGGTCTTTGTGTTGAGTCGCTCTGCAGCTTAAATGCTTAAAACTCAAAGCTCCTTCATCTTCCAGGCAACTGTCCACCCTCTCCTTCAGCTCTTGTGCTGATTATTGTCCTCTTCTCAGTCCATCTTCTCCGTCGTCTTTGCCACCTCTCGGAGTTTGCTGTATTTACTTAACATTAGCGATCACTTTTGATCCGGGTAGCAATAGTAGTGGTAGCCAAACGATGGCAGTATGAGCATCGGTGGAGGCGTTCCGTGTCGTCACTGTCCCCCTTCCGTGTCCCAGGTGCCCAGCACGGCCAGCCTCGTCTCAAGTAACCCACCGACCACGTTGACTGTAAACCCAGTCCTGCCTCTCACCAGCACGGCCGTCACCAGTCTTGCTTTTACAGGTGGGTAGATTTTCCACCTTGGGCCAAGGAGCGTGCATGTCTCCAGTGGTAACGCAGTGGTGTCCGTTCACCATTCCGAAGCTCTGAGAACCTGTGAGAAAGCAATCGGCCCACAAAGTTGGAAACTTGATGCTTTGACGGAGAACATCTGCTCTGGGGCTTTGAGTGTGTCTGTGGCCTCCCAACATCTTCCTGCTATTCCAGGCACGACCCCTGGGGCAGCAACCACAAATACGGCCTCAGTCATCTCCACGGCCCCCATGGCGACCTCTGCTATGACGTCCCCTTCCTTGAGCCCCTCCCCGACGGTGCAGGCGGCCACGGAGGTGGGCGGAGCCCAGGAGACAAACACGGATACACATGTGCCCTCCTCCCTGGCGTCGACGCTGGGCGCCGGACAGGTGATGGTGACCGCGTCGGGCCTCTCGGCCGCCCTGCAGGGCGCCGCCCAACTGCCCACCAGCGCCGGATTGGCCGCCATGGCGGCGGCCGCTGCCGGACTCAGCCCGGGCCTCATGGCGTCCTCGCAGTTTGCGCCTGGGTGAGGTCACGTGTTGCAGTGCATGTCACGCCTCCCTCGGCCATCTTGCCGTGACCTTCATCCTCTACGGTGTCTGTCTCTCTCTCTCCTTGCAGGGGGGCGCTGCTGAGTCTGGCTCCCAGCGCCCTGGGCAGCGCGCTGAGTCCAGCCCTTATGAGCAACAGCACGCTGGCCACTATCCAAGGTGCACAGGCCGGACTTTTACCAAGAACTACATTACCCGTGTCCACGGTGCTTGTTGCCATGGTTACCAAATGCCACCCCCCCCCCCCTTCCTGTTTTCAGTGGATCTTTTAGTACTCTGAGGCTCAAATTCACTCTGCAATCCCCAAACTCCTCAGATATCACAGCTATCTGCACTGTCAGAAATAAAGAGTAGCAGTTTGTACCTTTGTTTGTCATTGGGGCTGTACCCTCAAGGGTCTTCCACTTGTATCCTTAGCTATAGGTAATTGTACCTTTTAAGGTACAGAAATGGACTCTGAGGAACATTTCTGTACCATTGATGGTACATGAATGCTGTTTATACCTTTGGGATGTTCCTTTTTCTGTACCATAAAAGGTATAATTTCAGGTATAAGGGTACAGCCGCAGTGACAAGCGAAGCCAAGGTGCACATTTTTTCCATTTTTGTCTGAGTGCACATAGCACATGAATTGCTGTCATGTCAATCCTTTTGGTTCATACTGCAGGGCTCTTCAAATCTGGCCATCAGTTCCAAATCCAGGCCTTGTTTTCAGTCCTCCCAGGTAGTTAGGTTACTGATTCTGATTGGCCAGAGGCTTCACAGGTAAAAGAAGGCTGGATCGTCGGCAGTGCTTGGCTCTTGAAGACTGTGATTCAGGTCCAGGTGGAGATTTCAGGTCCAGAGAGTACAAATCCAGACCAAGATTTTGGTTCAACCAACCACTTGAATACTCTGTGACTGTGACTCTTTCAACTAGTTGGTTGAGACAAAATCTTGGTCTGGATCTGTACTCTCTGGACCTGAAATCTCCACCTCTGCTGTGATTTTATTAGCCCTGGCACACTGGCTCTTCGAAAAATGCCTCTGTGATTGTGACAAACCACTGTCCCCTCTCCCATCCAGCTCTGGCCTCCAGCGGCAGCCTTCCCATCACCTCCTTGGACGGCAGCGGCAGTCTGCTCTTCGCCAGTGCAGGCGGCACTCCCAACCTGGTGACGGCTCCACTTTTCCTCAACCCGCAGAACCTGTCCCTGCTGACCAGCAACCCGGTCAGCCTGGTGTCTGGGGCCGGGGCCGGGGCCCTTAACCTGCAGGTCACCGCGGCGACCGCGCATGGTGATGCCCAGCATAGCGGCGGAACCGTTACCACGGCGCCTGCTGCCACTATCACCACTGCCTCCAAGGCCCAATGAACTCGCGGCCACGCCCCTCGCGCGTGTCCTTCTCCCTTCCCCGCCTCCTTTCTCCTTATTTAATACTTCTGCTGCCACCAAAAAGAAAAAACCTACTGAATTTATTTTTTTATATAAGGCTTTATTCTCTACATCTTTATTCTTCTTTTTTGTGCCAGGATCTTAGGTTTTTTTATTGTTAATAATATTTTTTTTTTTTCTCCCTTGCCATTTTAATCATTTTTTAATCATTTTTGGTAAGGGCGGGGCATGTGCACAAATCACTTGACGCCCTGTTGCCATGGCGATTTGAGACTGTCCAAACAGACTCTTCACACAGCACTCTGTGCAGTCCTGGCACAAACGCGGGGAAAAAAAATAGCATTTATTTTTCACTTTCCTTAAATTATCTTTTTGAACGTACTTATTTTTTTCTCCCCTTCACCCAGAAAATCAGACAATTATCGTTCGAACCAAAAAATGTGAGAGATGCATTCGACTGAGTGACCTCGTCGCCGAGGTCGATATTCTTTCCGTTCAGAATACTTCTTTTTAATGGTGAACTTTCTTTTGTTTATGGTCTGTCATACTGGCTTGTTACACTGTTTTATACCAGAGGTCTAAAGGATACCAATGAGGTTCTTTCATTGCTGAACACATTACTGCGTTTACAGATTCGTGTGTATTTGTATGGGGGTGTTGGTTTTGTGGGTGATTTACCGTCTGAGTTGCATTAATCTCTGTAAAAAGCTGAAACGCGGTTAGAAGGCTTTAATACGTTAAACCGGTGCTGCCGCTGTTCCCTGTGTCGCCATCGGGGGCGGCACACACGAGACAGATGCCTGCCTGTCACCGTCATCGCTGGCGTTTCTGCCGTTTGTCTCAATATACACTGATCACTTTTGTTTCAAAGTAGCTTTAATAATACTGAGAGCTTTATGGTGACAAGTGTGTCACTCTGCTTTTGTGGGGGGGGGGGGGGGCTATTTTTGGAAGAAGTTGCTGGAGTGGACACTCATAGCTTTAGTGAATGTGGAAAATATCAGTAAGGGCACAGTGTTTAGTGATGAGGTGGTGGCATTCTGACCTGCTGATTGGTGGTTCACGTTGATCGGGGGGGGGGGGGGGGGCATAGTGCCATTTCTGGCCCTTCACAAGAGAAATGTTTTGTGAGTTTCGTCCCAGTTTTTGTTACTTTCTTGTTTTACACTTGCATGATGTCTGTGCCAGAAACTGGGCATGAAGAACGATGGTCCACTCACTTGGAAAACTCTTTCTACTGCTTATTTTTAATAGTCAGATATACCAAAAAGAATTAATTTTTTTTTTTAATGTAGCATAGTTGAAATATTTATGTTATCACTGGGGGCTCACTTTTAGACCACAGAAATAATGCAATATTTGTAGGATCCTTCCAAAGACAAAACGCTATTGATTTTTCACATGCGCTGAAACTGTGGTGTGTGTGTGTGTGTGTGTGTGTGTGCGCGTGTGTGTGTGTGTCTGCTTTCTTAAGGGACCAGAAGGTGGGGGCCAGAGAAGGGTGGATGTGTTTCAGGGTGGGGGATCCCCCCTGCATCCCCTGTCACCCCCCCC
>JAODUD010000001.1:47786044-47796149 GCA_026784285.1 Stomatorhinus walkeri | reverse complement strand
GGGGGAGGTTGCAGGATTTTACAAGCTCTATCCCAAAGCAAAAATCCAAATATAAAACGTTCGCCTGATGCAGAAACCAAAGATTACTCTCTCTACCCTGCAGCTTGCGTCTTGAGACACAGCCCAGCACTGACATTAGTCCTAACCTCAGTACTTCCAAAGCTTAGATGTATATTTTGGTATATTTCTGGGATAATTAAGAAAAACGGTTTTGTGTCATTTTAAAACATTTTGGTTTGTTTGGTGTATTGCTCTTTTCGGTCATAGCATGGATTTAATCTCAGATCTGTCCTATTCCTGGTAGGTGAACAGTAGTATTTTTGTATGTTTTTGTGTGTCAGTGGATGTAATATCAGTTTCACTGCCCGGAAGTCTTGAATAACAAAAAAAAAAAAAAACTGTACATATATATGTTTGTAGCTTTCAAAGGTGCGTGTTCTGTAAACTTTCTCACTTTCCATCCACTGTTATCTGGGATGATGCTGCTTGTGCCCCCTGCCAATTCCAGTAACGCTACGTGATATACACTAACCCTCAATCCAGAGCTCTGCCCTGGGGCGCCCCCTTGTGGTTATGTGGTGTGTCTATACTTTGCAAAGGGTTGGTTTCCTCAGTCCAGTCTCACTCATGGTAGCACGATTGTTTATTATTATTATTATTATTATTATTATTATTATTATTGTTTTGCTGTGCGGGGGGCACACAAGCATGACCTCAGACCAAAAAGCAGCTACAGCGTGGTGGCCTAGATCTGAGAGACTGAGTAGAATTTTTAAATATGTGAATCAGGATACATGGTAGATTTGTGTAGATGCATTCATCTGCTGTATTTTTTTGTTTTGTTTTTATATATATATATAAATATATATATTAAAAAAAACTTTCACTGTGTCTGTACAGTACTTTTTTGTTGTAAACATTAAACCATTTTCCAAGTGTTTTAACATTGTAATTTATGGTCTGTGATTTGTTGTTTCTTGGGGTTGGCTAGCTTCCCGGTTCATCTATTTAAAGTCGTAGACGTGAATATTCTGGGATTGTCCTGAGGCTCAACACAGAGAAAGTTGTTTACAAAAAGGATGTGATTTAGTAACCATTAGGAGGTGGTTAAAAAAAAATGAACTAGTAAATTTCATGAATCTTGCATCATAAGTCTGATGTTAATCTGTTTGTGGCGTACAACTCTGACGTGAGATTTCCCCCCCACATGTACTCTGTCCCCTCTTTTGCGTTGGAGACGGCTTTTCCAAGTCAACCAAAGTAAGTTTTCACAAGAGAGAGTCTTCAATGATATGATCTGTTTACTTAGCCGAGTGCCATATTTGCTTTGGATACGCCGTTAAACATCCCACGTAGGGTTGAGTGCCTTCATCTGGCAGACGTCGGCAGTAATGCTCATTTACAGCTCGTGTGGAATTGGGGTGTCTGTATTTTCCGGCATCTGCAGAAGATGATTTTTACAATAATCTCTGAAAGAAATAAGACTGAGGGTGGGAGGTATTATCTCATGCTGTCAGTCACTGACTGGTTTAACCCAATCAGAAGGAACATATAGGCTGGACTATGAAACCCATCCACCCCCGAGTTCATGGACGTAACACTCCAGTCACTGACAAACGTGGTTAATTTGGGGGTATGTTACTATCTATCTTTCTTTTTTTTTGTTAATACTGATGAAAGTGTGTATGATGTCTGGTCATGAGCCAAGAACACCACCGGAGTTGTAATGTCAGGACTTAGTGGGTGGTTTGGTATGTTTAGTAGACTCTTGCTATTTGTGGTTGCCTGGAGGGAAAATCTTTGTATTGATATGGTGAATGGATGTCCAGGGACCCCCCCCCCCGGCTACTTTCTAAGCTTGAGGTTCACACACAGTCTGCACTGCATCACTGCAATTGTGGAAAATGGATGATGATGACAGAATTAAGCATAATGTAAAATGGACAAAGTGCTTCAATCCCTCGTGCCCTGATCACCGAGGGGCTTCAGTATTGAATCAAGCTCTGTCCAGCAGGTTGGAGAGCCGCATGTCCCACTCCTTGCTCTACAGGACTGGGGATTTGATGCAGCTGGCAGCATAACACATTCGGAGCAGAGCGCTGGGGTCCTGCACAGTGTATAGGGAAGGTGGCCAACAGATTGCCTGTCTAAAAACACATGCTTACTCTGGGGTAGGTTTTGATTCTCTGAAACGTGTGGAAAATGGTGATCAAAACTGAGGGGTGTGTCTATCTAATTTGCAGTATTTTCCAGGTAAGCGATTCACTTGAATTCTTAAAACCTGCATTTTTAATGGATGGCGATTTACTTCACAAAGCAACAACGGAGCTGTCATGAAACTCCTTTATTTTGTACAATGAGTCTGTAAATAATTTTAGCAGATAAAAAGACCTGTAATCCAAGGAGTATCTTAACTTTACATAAATGAGGATACTTCAGAAATAAACTATAAAACCTGCCTATCAACCCAGTAGAGAATCACAGAGTAAAATCTTAAATGGATTACTTGAAATGTAAAGTTCTCTACAACCTTTAGTACATTAAAAACTTTTGATACATTTTTACAGTTTTCCTATTGTAAATAAACATAAAAGTTTACTAATCAATGAGCTACAATTATGTACATTAAAAATTTGTCATGTTTGTACCTAAGCACTTCCAAGAGTGATTAGACAGGAATAACCATTTCTTGTGAAACTGGTGTATGACACCTGGACATTTAGAAGCAAAGCTGAAAACGAAGAGGTTACTGTAAACGTCAAAACGCCCTTCACTGACACCCACAAAGCTGGCGACGCTTCTGCAGCTGCAATCGACTTTAACGTGTGGTGAACCACCATCTCGTTTTTGGTCTTTCGTGTAACTTCCAAATGCACCAAATCTTCAAAAACTGTATCTGCTATTATATATTACTTCATTGTATGACTAACATTTTCTTTTATTAAACAGATAATCCAGAGCAGTTTGATACACCAGGAAGTCACCCTGCCTAATTTTTTTTTTTAGCTTTAATGAACTTGAACCCCGATCTATCACCAACCATCCTACTGCGCTCTGGAAAAACCATAAGGGGACTTTGGGCTCAGTGAATACAGCTACGGTCTTCTGGAGGGACAGCCTGGGCGGGGGGTCCTGCGCTTTAGCGGGGGGGCAGCACGGGTTGCATCTGCAGGGCCTCGTAAGTGTCCCTGGTGGCTCCTGTCAGGCCCTGATGGAGACGTGAAGGAGGAGGACAAATTTACACTCTAAATTTTCAACAACAAAAATTAAAAATTCAATTCAAATGCTTGCCTGAGAAATAACATGGTCAGTCGCCGACTTATTACTGTCATACATCACGCCATAAAGACTTTCGCATCGTCATTATTACTCTGTCTGGCAGGCAACTGGAAAACGCATGAAGAACACGGCGATCTGCTGGAAGGGGATGCTCTGTTTTCACGCCAGCAGTTCAGGGACAGTACAGCGCCCGCAGTGTTGAAACCTCAGGGAGCAGCTTTTAATTCAAGACAAGCTTCATTTTGTTTATTCCCGCTGCCTCCCACTTGGCATCAGAGGAAGACTGTCTTGCTGCCCCTCCCATGATTAATAATACTTAATAAATTTGGAAATCTGCAAAAATCTTTTGACGTTTTGTTACACCTGGTTTTATACTACTTGACGTTAATGACCTGATTTATATTAATAAGGCATTTAGTAATAAAAACAAAATGAGAAATGTGGAGTCATTTAAAATGCATTCGAATACTCAACGTGCATAATTGTTAAAATATGCAAAATGGTGCTGCAACATATTCCCATCTCTCCTCCCACACAAATACAAAGGTGTGTATATATAACTTTTATGTATATATGCATTGCTATTTACTAAGCATGATGATACATATCTAAAAATAAATTTATAAGAATCAACGAGAAGTGTGAGAATTTATCCAAAACTCCTGCCTTTACAACAGGTAGTTCTGTGCTCTTAAACTTTTAAACAATGGTGTGGTTATTCTGCTCCATACCAATAAAAAGACATTCGGCGGAAGGGTGCATCGGAGTCTACAATGTAATACAATTACAATAAATATCTGGTTTGTCGGTAGAATAAATTGAGAACTATCTGACATCGGCAGGATGCGGCACTTTTGCGTCTATTAAATCAGTATCGAGCTGAAAGGTGGGCGTGTGTTATGGCGGCGAGCCAAGGATGTCCCTCTGTTACCTGCTTCCGATTTATAGAGGTGCCCACAAGCCCAGTGACTTTTTGTGTGGCCACACTTGGAGATGTTTGGTATATTCATATTTATACACTCCCCCCCCGACTGTATCCCCAACCCTTCAAAAGAAATAAAAGGAGGTCGATAGTATGGTCTTACCTGGTAGACTTGTTCGTTCTTGTTTCTCCGACGCTGCGAAAGAAAAGTTAGGTAACGGATAGCTGTAAGTTTTGCATTTCTTAGGTAGTATTACAGTAGGGCTGTTACCCCAGTTCTAGGGTATAAAAAGAGTAAATGAAACGTACCTCTCTATTCGCTGTGATCTGTTTGTAAGTGTCTTCGTCCTTTTTCTGCAGCGGCTAAGTAGCGACAAAGAAAGATGCGGTTGACTGCCCGCCATGCATCGTACAGATGCTTTAATCCAAAGCCACTCGTACGGTTAAGTGACATGGATCTTCTGCTCATTCATGGTGCTGATGATCACGTCCGTGTCAAAGATCAGAACCCCAAACAAGACACGAGGAACCCAAATAAGGCACTACTGATAACGAAAAGGCTCTTACCGTGTAAACGCCATCATTGCCTGGCCTCTGGCGCTGAAAACGAACAACACGTGAAATGAAAATTGGGTCCCGTTAAACACTTTCTTACAAATTCATACTCGATTCCCTTAAGGTAGCGTTTCCCAAGCCGGTTTTATTGTTAAATCAGGCCACGTGGTTCTGATCGAGGTTTCCGGAGGAGCTGCCATGTAAGTTTCTGCTCCGCATACCTGCACTGTCCCGGTCTCCGGGTCGTTCGGACCCCTCAGCTGGTCGTAGGTGTCAGGTGCCCTATTTAGGTCCTGGGGGGAGAGAAGGGGAGGGGGGGGGATGTTCTAACTACATCAGAACACACACACGATTTGTCAATCAAGCAGTGGAACTACAAAACAGAAGCCATAGTCAGTGTAGTCCTTTATATTCTGATGAGATATGAATAAATGACTGCGTCATTTTCTTCTTCTGTTTGGCTATTTTGTGCCGGTTTGCTTGGCAGTGAAAGAACCGGTAACTACCGGTAGGCTTTAGGCTGGGAAGCATGAAATGGCACGGCAGGAACAGGACAGAGGGTGACTTCGTCTAAACTGAAAGCTGTTACCAAAAATGCAAACAACAGACGTATTGCTCTAATTTAAAAGATTATACAGTCACCCCTCCAGTTTAGTAAATTAGACATTCGTGTTTTCAATTATTCCTTAACTATTCCTTAAACAGGAATATTTTCGGAGCTCGCTGAAAGATCACAAAAACTCACAGATAAAAACCAAAGCCAAATATCCCTTTGTAAGCCAACACAAAACTGAAAATAATTAGAATCACAAGAATTCACACATTATATAAGTATTAATGATACATAGTATTTGTTAGTGTAAATGCATACTACGTCTTTAATATTAATTAACAAAAGCCTTGGCTCGAGTACACAAGTGTTTTTGTCTTGGTAAGCAGCCTCTCTCACAAGCTCTCACGCCGCCGTCTTTATGACCAGGAAATCTCACAATTCTCACAATAACCTTTAAACATTTCAATGCTGTTAATTATGCATTTTTAATTAAAGCTCCAACAAGCAGTAACAAACAGGCCAGAACTGAGATGGTTTATATATCATATAAAAAGGTTTTGATGGAATATGACGAAGCAAACTGATATGCAAAATGTAAAGTGCAGTACTGTTTGTTTAGAAATTGGGAGGAATAGACTTTTATGTTGCATTATCTTATATCCATGCATGTAACTTCTGGAAATTCTGTCTTCATGGGAACTCCAAGTTTTATTTTGGGGGGGGGGCAGGCAGTTACCTTCCCGTGCCTTACGGTAAGTCCGCCCCTGCTCATGAGATATGTTAATGACGAGCTGAGGGTTAGCTAAGCTGGGGAAGGACTTACCGAATAGATGCCTTCGTCTTTTGGAGTACTTCGGTTCCCAAGCTGCCAGAGAGAGAATAAAGGCAGAAATACAATATCAATCTTTCAATAACATGAATTTTTATGCAGTAATGTGTTGGGGTCTTTTTTTCTATTCCCTTGCATTCTTCCCGAAAAAGGTCTTTAAAACAACTTTCAACAGATTCCGCCAGCTTCCACCAGATAGTCAGTTGACTTCCTGAAAACAGCAGACGTCTGTCAGCCATATAGCACCCAGTGTACAGATCCGTCTCGGGTCTGTACTGGCTCTGCTTGTGTTAAATCGCACACCTTGCACTACAAGTATTACCATGTAGCCATATCTCTGACATGCATCACACCATTCTGAGGTCTAAACTGACACTTGGCTTCCAAAAATCGCTAATCCCTTAGTAACTATTCTTTGTGGCTTTGTTTGTCATTCCCTAGTGAACAGTTGCCCAGCGTAGGCCGACTGATACCATAAGAGATTAATTAAAGACATACACAATATTAATCACTTCTGGGTACATCTCACAGCTACAGATTTACAGTTAACCTCAACTTACACTAGACCTCAGCTGTCACTTTACACATTCCAGAAACAAGGTTATTCATATCGTTTTATCTATCATCTGAAACATTTGCTGTAAACAGATTTATATTACACTTTATTTATGTAGTACATACTGTTATCCAAGGTGACGGACATTTTTTTGAGAAGGGTTAAAGGTCTTGCTGAAGGCCCCAATGGTGAACTCTGTGGACCACGGGATTTGAACCAGCAACCATCTGATTACAAATACAGCATCCTAACCTGCACAGATACACACTGCCCTCCTCCCTTTCTACGTCCTTATTTTTCTCTGGTCCGCCCCTAATGCCCAGACTGCTTGGATGAGGACCGACAGCACTCACCTTAGCCCGGAAGAAGAACACTGTCATGATGATGCTGTACAGCAGCAGGAGCCCATCGAGGATGTAGCAGATTGCGGGGTTCGTAATGCTCATGGCTTCTGCATCACGTGACGGAGGGAGGGGTAGCATTAGTCACGCATGGAGGATGGGGGGGGCATGGTCAGAAGGAGACGCTGATGATGTGGGAGTCCAGGGAAACACTCACAGTTTTTACTCACAGTCATTTTCAAACAAAAAAGTTTAGTTTAGTCTACATGGTATCTCTCTGGCATGGAAACTGTTTAGTGACATAAGCAGGGGTGGAAAGTTCAGGTTCAGAAAGTACAGATCCAGGCCAAGATTTTGTTTCAACCAAACAGTCGAGAGTCACATTCACAGAATATTCAACTGCTTGGTTGGAACAAAATCTTGGTCTGGATTTTTACTTTCTGGACCTGGACTTTCCACCTCAGGTCATAAGGAACCAAAGAGCTCAGAGGCTGGATCACCTGTTTGTGGTGGCTGCAGTGAATGACCCGAAAGAGAAAGCCAGGACCGCGTTCAGGGGCCCACTGCACCTACACGCATTCAGAGCGCGACCTGCGTGGTGCTGAGTGTGTAGCTGGCAAGCCTCACAGGAAAGAGAAGCGGGGGGGAGGGGGGGAGGCGGGGGTAGAAGAGAGATACCTAAACCACAGCTTCTGAGCTTCATCGTAATTTGGGTCCCAACAACCAGTGGGAGTTATTAACCACCCCCCCGCGAGCTCGCGTTTAACTCGCAGACATACATGTGGAGACACACAAATTGACAAGCCGCCCCCCTCAGAGCTTCTTAACACACACACACACACACACACAGAATGTGGTTTGAAGTGCTTCTCTCTCTCGTGGTTTGTACATCTCTGTACCCTGAGCAGGGCTCACTGCAATGGTTTTTAAGCCTCGCGTTGCTGCAGGAGGGTCAGGGAAATGGCTGCCGATGTCTCACGAGGGGCATGATTGCAAAACACATCGATGTGAAGCCGGGGGGGGGGGGGGGCAAGCGGCGCATGTCTCTGACAGCCGAAACGCGAGCCGCACGTACAGCGGCCCCCCCCCCACCCGCTTACCAGCAGCACCAACACATTTTGCCATTCTGCAGAATTGAAACGATCTAACTGGACTCCTCAAGGTACTACTCACATTGACAAGACATTGTGTTTATCCGGCATTATGCAACACACCGGTCTTTAACACAAGGGCGAGGTCAACCCACAATAGGTTTTGCGTAATGCCATTTCGAAGAACGCGGTGCTGAAATGCTGAAGCAGCCATGGGCCGGATCAGCCATCCTGCTGTACTGTGATCACCAGGCCGTCCAGCTTGCAGCTGATGCATGGGGCGTGAAGCTGGTACACAGGTATGCTCCTGCCCAGCACAACCACCCCCCCCCACCCCACCTGACCAACCCGCCAGCCAAGTCTGGGCATCAGGCTTTGAGTGACAGTATGGTCCTTTTCTTACGTCTGCAGTAATACAATGAAATCCAAGGTTAAGTACAATGTCAAAAATGGAAAATCTTGATGTCTCCATGCCTTAAATCAGGGCTCGATCGGCAACGTTACGGGTTTGCCAGAGAAGCCGGTTTAACCACCACCATCCGCCCCGCTCTATTCGGTACGTGTTACCGAGCTGCGATTTTCTTGCACGACATTTGTCATTTGGACATGTTGTGCAGAGCGTACAGTTGGAAGCCCCAAACTTATAGTTTTAGGTAATTGTGGCGTCTCCCTGACTAAATTACCACCAAAAAACTGGAGATCTGGAGATCAGGAAGCATCGAAGTTCTCCTTTGTGATACCAACAATATTAAAAGAATGCTGTATGTGTGCATATCTTAAAAAAGGACGGCAAAATGGCATATGAGAAAAAACACATTCCGATGTACCTGTTTGTACCTATCTCTACAAATGGCATATAAAGCTCAATTTCATTTCTTTACAGAACCTGCATTTTGTCAGTTTTAAGGGTTTTTGATTATGAATGGAATGTTGCGTGCTATGTTAATGAGAAACAAGACATACACCATGAGCACAATTACAGCAGTTACTGAAAACGCCTAGACATCCCTTAGAGAGTGCTGTGCTATCAATACAATCCTTGTTTTAAAGCAGCATTTTGAAGAAAAACTATATAAGGCACTGACTAAAATTTACCCAAATGAGATTCGTCGGTAACACTTTACTTGACGGAGCTCAAGTATCTTAGCAACTCAATTACAACTCAAGTACAAATCACAAACAAACATAGTAACTGCATGAAACAAACTGTTATGACTGATTAATGATGGACGAACATGAGATTAACGCATAACTAACACTTTGTTTCTAGTTAATAAATACATTAAGTAAGAGTGTATTACTACTTTATCTGTACCACGGAGTGTTACCACATCACGAAATGCAGTCTGTGAGGTCATATACAGTATGCATCATTTATCTGTATTACAGTGACAAAAGTTTTTTCCAGAAGAAAATTTATGCATTTTACAGTTTTTACATCAAATGTACATTAGAGTACATTTCCATATTAAAATTACATTAAAACTGACTTTGCTTTTAGTTAATGATTCATGTGTCTGCATATGTAACAGAGGTTCCCAGAACTATCTTAATATGACATCTTAAGAAGGCAGCCATTGACTCGTGTTGTGGTGAATCAAAAACTTGGCCCAGAGACAGAGTGGTCTGGCAGTGGGCAGATTACGGACTTTTTTTGCATTGGCTGAGTTTCCTGTCCCATATGCTTTCAACGGTGATGATTGCCCTCTCAGATGTTCATCCCTTGCCGGCAGTCTTTCGTGATACGCCATTCAATGGTATGGCCGCCGTTTTAAAACTGCACATTTTGCAGTTATTACTAGTTAATGATGCTGTTTTAATACCGAAAGTAAAGGTATTGTGCCTTGCATGCAACTGCTTATTTTTAATTTCAAGTAAAACTGCTAAAGGGTGGTTTTATTATATATATATATATATATATATATATACACAGTGGGGCAAAAAAGTATTTAGTCAGCCACCGATTGTGCAAGTTCTCC
>JAODUD010000001.1:47756697-47785944 GCA_026784285.1 Stomatorhinus walkeri | reverse complement strand
GACCTCTGTCATCATTTTAAGTGGGAGAACTTGCACAATCGGTGGCTGACTAAATACTTTTTTGCCCCACTGTATATATATAAAAAATTTTTGCCTGATGCCATATTACAAATCCCAGTTTAGTTAGTACCACAGGCTAATATACAGTACTGAATATTTTTAAATTAGATCAAGAAGAATATGAAAAATTAATTGACAAGAGGACCAGCCTGGATCCAAAATGACCAACACAGGAATACTGCTGTAGGACACCTCTGAGGAGCCAGGATTTCAGCACACGGCAGGAACGACTGTCAGCATAACAAAATCACGTACATCATGGAGCCTAAGGCAGGCCTCCTGCAGGATACAATGTCTTAATTCGGACACAAATTAAGGATATTGTACAGACGCTCCTCTACTTACGAATGAGATACGTTCCGAACGGCTGTTCGTAATTTTAAATATTCGTAAGTCGTCATTCAGCATCATTCTAAAGGTATACACAAGAACAAAGAGCTAGGATGCTGGGAGGACGCACGCTACGCTGCTGCGCGGCGGGAGCAGCGGCCAGAAGTCATACTAGGCAGAATTTGGTGCACAGAAAAAAAAATTGATATGGGGGAGAGGAAACGGGAGCCCAGTGAACACAATTCGAACTTACAATCCACTTCATTCGTATGTCGGAAAGTTCGTAAGTAGAGGAACGTCTGTACTTAATTCATTAGAAGAACCATGAAAATCGGACTTCTTGCCTACCACGGAGCATGACAAGGAATTTATTTATTGCCAGTGTTTTTGTGAGGGTAACAACTAAGCATAAATCCATACAAAGTTTATTAAGAGATGTATTTTGTTTTTGAGAAAACTTGTTTTGATGTTACAGCCTATGATCGAACGCATGGAACAGCAGTGATGTTTTTTTCTGACTCATTCATTCCTTGGTATGTTATTCTGTACCCGTATGATTGGTTTCACTGTTAATCACACCTGAAACAAGTGTAATATCATTGATTGACTGGGGTGTCTCAGCCCAGCCCGACGGCGTGATGCAAGATGTCACTGCAGTGACAGGAAGTGTTCAAGCCAAAGCCTTGGGGTCTCTAAGCATTTCCACCGCTATCTGACAACAGTGGCTTCCGTGCCATTTCTTTTCAAGAGCACAGCTGCCGTGTGACTAATGGCGATTAGCGACAGGCGGCTGTGTAAAAAAAAACAAAAAAAACGCTTAGGCTCCAAAATGTAGATATACGTAAACTCAGGGCACATTAAAAAGTTTCAGTTCGGTACTCGGAAATAAGTCAGCTTGTTAGATATGTGCCACAGCTGTAAAAAAAACAAAGGTGTAAAGACCACTTTAATCTGTGCAAAGTGCATGATGGGTGTACTATCGGTGTACTATTCACAACCCAGAAACAGACAAAGGAACATGCAGAGGCAAGACTAACACGTCGGTCTGCTGCAGCGTTTCCGAGATTAAAAACCACAGACTAATCGATAAGTAATTTCACTCCGAGTCTCAAGACGGCAGATGTTCAATACATTTCATTTAATTCCCTCTATCCACCACGTGCCAGTTGCTTGTTAAATCATGGTTAGAAAAATCACTGATCGGCAGCATCCGTGATAATTACGCTTCCGTGTCAATCGGTGAATTGACCTGCTGTTTGCATCTCCGCTTTATTTAGGCTGTGAGCATCAGTGGTGTTTAAAAGGTCAAAGTTACAGCAGGCTGATTGGGGGGGGCGGCGGCTTGGCTCTGTGGCTGGGCTAAACGTGACTGTGTGAGACTCAGTTCCTCTTGGCTGTGCCATTTATCCTGAGCCGATACTGCAGTGACTAAACTGTTTTTCTCCTTCGTTTTGTGCGGCCGTCACTCTTGGACAGCCTGCGACTTTCTGCTGCAGTCTAGACAGATTAACGAGATGGAACCTCTTTCTCTGCACTGACCCTTTCTGGCAAATAAAACAGAAAACGCTGACAGGAGGATTCCCCGCATGACACATCGCTCCCCCACAGGGAGGACGATGAGAAACAGCGTCATTGTTTTTCTCGGCTCCTTGTGTCTCCTTCTCATTAATTTTCCACCCAACTTGCTGCCACTACAGCGCCACTTTCCAGTAGAGAATCCTTTTTTGCAGCACATTCACACAGAAGCTACTACCACATGCTCTGCTTTCTGTTGGATATGTGGACAGAGCCTTGAACCGTAGACCTGACCGGGACTCTTTTCGAGTCTTATCTGTCCCCCCGTGTCCCAACTCCTCGCACTAAAGGAGGACTCATTTCATCACTTGAACGAGTCTGTTTCTCTTAGTTATAAAGTCTTGACCATTTCCCCTAGCAAGGCCCACCGGCACACACACAAGCCTACTGCCTTCCTCGTGAAATATGCTCTGCAACACCTTTGCTTACCTTCATCCAGGCCATAGACAAAAGTACAATCAAAGGTACAGGGAAAGACCAGACTCATGGTCACGGCTGATCCTCAAAACTATTCACTCATTTAAATACGTCCCCATAAACAATACCCAAAACGCAGCACTGAGATTATCAGTTAGTGTCTGAATGCCCAAGATGGCCTTTTTACAGTCACAAGCGCATGGTGATTATCGACCAAGACGAATAACATTTAACAAATAACAAGCGTTTCGTTCACAGTTTATGTGCTGCATGGTGGGTTGAAGACATACTGTGTCAAGTCAAACTAAAAACTGAAAAAACTATTATGAACTCAATAGAGAAACTATATATCCATTTATTTCGTTCTTTAGAAAAAAGTAGGTTGTTTTGACTGTAAATAATTAGGCTTGTACAGTGACACATTATCTTTTCGGTTCCGGGGCGGACCTTTCCGTGACATCACCTTCTGCCAGTTTGTTCTTTTTTTTTGGTTAAAAAACGAGAAACCCCCTGCCCAGCAATGACCCTTTCTGACAAATATAACCCCAACGTGCCAAGTAGAGGATTCCCTGCAGTGACACAGCAGGGAGGAATTAAAAAAAAAGATGGCGAAAAAACCAGAGCAGGAATACACCCCCCCAGGAGTGCTGCCCAGCCGCTAATCTATCTAACCATTAAAACCCTTACTGTGAGCCTCACACGATTTTGTTAAATAAAATGACATTAAGGGGCAGCCCCCCCACCCCCGCTCAAGGTAGACGAGGTGGTGTAAATGGTGTTTCCTGTCCTGCCATTTCGCACAGGCGTGAGTTTTCCAATCCCCCCCGCTAATGAGACCGCAGAGTTCTTCTCACAGGGTAAGGTCCCACCTGTTCTACCCAAAATAAACTGCTTATCTTCAAAAAGCTGCAAGCGTTTCTCTTTTTCTTTAGTGAGTAACATAAGCACCACAGTGACTGTTTTTTCGAAGACTTACTCAACAACAAACATGTTTCTGCAGTCTATATCCCATAGCTAGCTTCAATGCTGAGTAACATTTGAATATTCATTTTGATGTTCTTGCGCATGAAAAAGCTCATAAATCTCCCAGCAAAATAGGCACTAATGTGTTATAATTTTATAGTTTTGACACTAAATACATAACTATTAGTTTAGCTGTCGGTAGATATGGGTGTTTACTCAGTGTTCATAACAAACTGGCTACAAAACCCCAAAGCAATACAGAGTTACAGAAACCAAGCAATCACTGCCTAACTGCATAAAACAGAAGCAATACCTGTCTTATATGAGTTTTATTCATTTGAATGGAAACGTAGAAAGAGCATTTTTAGGAAATAGAAAAACAACACTTCTTGGTGAAACATTTGCATGTTTTCATATCTTCTAAGTCTAGTACTCATGCTAATTCCTCTGTTAGCTTCATCAACGCACTAATGTATGTAAAACATATGGATCAAAACACATCACCGGCCAATACTTTTTAGCTATAAATCAAGAAATGACAATGAAAGGACAAAGTTATCGGACAATAATGGTGACGCCCAGATATTTTTTTGTCATCCAGCTTAGACCTCCCTCACATAGGGCAGCCCTATATAACCAAAATAATATTTCCAACCTATTCATCCCACATCCTCTCTGAAATTCATCGGGACACGAAGTTACGCTGTATTCAATAATTAAGCAATTATTGTTTTGCTAGATTAAAAAAAATGCATGTATTACCTAAATTGTCCACATCGGTGAAGCGTGAAAAAAGTAGCCTTCCATGAGATTAAATCACTAACAAGCTAAAAACACACTCATCATTACTGTAGATGCTGTATGACTGTTTTATATTAACTGCATTTATATTTTCTTTATAGTAATGTTGAGTCATTTACATTTATTATCTTGGGATCCTTACAATTAAGTAATACGCAATTTTTTTTTAAATCACCAAATAATAGTTGAATCAGTGTCACTTCAAAGGTCAATTTCACGATATGGCTGGAGACATGCTCCATAATCCGAAATGATGCTGGTGTGCCTGATGCTCATGCAGCCAATGGAAAGTCACAACAGATCCATTATACTGAACTGGATCAATTGTTTTTTTTTAATAAATAAAATGGAGCTGCAATTCTGACTAGCTAAATGGCCAGTCATATTAAGAAACGTAATGGTGCTTTAATGACAAAGACTTTCAGCTGCTAAAGCTGTAAATTAAGCTTTATGGAAAACTTATGCTTACTGAAATTTAATTCAGACTTTGAGAGCTGTTCTTGAGAGAATTATCTTTCCGCTGATTTCACTTATTTTGAGCACCCTTCATTAATGTGTTAATATTAATTTATGATCTAAGTATTTCTTAAAACAATAAATTCCAGATAAAAAATTATTTTCTTATCCTTTCACTAAAATAAATATCAAACACAAAATATCTTATTTTTGTCATATTAGAACTTGGTAGATTGGAGGGGCTGAGTAATACATATTTGGAGAGGGAAAAATTCATCCGTTAATACGCATAAATATTATAAATAAACAGCGGACAAGATTAAAAATCAGCCGCTCACGCTAATTGCACTGTAATTGAGCATGGTCATTTAACTGATTCCCCATGATAAATTTAAAATGGGTAATGATTTTAAATGTTACTGTGAATGACCCTACCTTAAGTGAATAATTAAAATAAGAGTATCTCAAAACAAACACTTGGCTAACACCTTATAAGGTATTATAGGCCTTAGCGGTCCAGCTGACCCTTGTAGCTAAACTTCGTTATTCTGTCACTGCATCCAAGCACACTGGGAAATCCAGTGCAGACATATATGCTGGACGGATGGTTGGGGGTCTGGTCAAGAACAAATAGCAGAACACGGCTCCTCTTCTTTACGCAAAAAAAAAAAAAACCAACATAACTTACGATATTTAATACTTATCTTTATGACTCAACTGCATTTTGACCAAAATAATAAGCTTTTTGGCCAGCAGCATATAAAATATCTCAGATGGACAGAGAGACATGTACTGTAGTGTCAATTCATCCGAGCACCCCCCATAAGTTACAATAAATGACTTGATTGCGAATTATAATGATTTTCAAAAACCACGGTGATACAGAAGTGCTTTACAGTGACCTATTTAATCAAATTACGGCAAAGCCAATTAAATGTGTACATGCAAGCAGGAAAGAAGCAAATTATTCCAGTTTGATATGGTAACGGAGACGTTTAAAAATGGTCGCTTTCAAGTATTAATGTGTCCAATTCATATTTTACACTGTTACTAAAAATTATTTAAGGTCGATAATACGTTGAATATATCAATGCAAGATTAAAATCACCCCCAATTAAAAGCTTTATCTGAGTAATGAGACAGATTCTTTTAGGAATGAATTCTATGTAAATGTTCAAATGTAGTTAATTCATTGCTGAATTAAGACAATAAATGATCCTAAAGGCAATTCTATTAATTTTTAAATTAAAAATAGTTTTGACAGCAAATGCTCAAAGTCACGGTCAAATTAATACTTTTTAGTACTGATTTTTCTAGTCGGTCTGCCCTTTAGCAAGAAAGCCACTGGAAACTGAATATCCTGTATTAAACACACTATACAGGCTGTCCCCGGGTTAGGACTGTCTGACTTACGGACAACTTGCATTTACGGACGGATTGCCATAAAGCCTATTATATTAAAAATCTCGGATAAATGCAATGGTTTGTAATAACAGATGAGTGTTCTACTTCGTGACACTCATGAAAACATTGTGCAGCTTCAGCCGTTCATTAGCTCTAGTTACACCAGAGTACCATTTGTAGTCACCTTAATTATTACTGTATTATAATTATTAATATTGTTTTCTATATTATTATTATTATTCCAACTTACTTACAAAATGGACTTAAAGACAGATTTAAGGAACAGCGTTTGTTAGGAACCTGAGGACACGTGTACTTTAAATACCAGCCGTCAAATGCAACACGGAATACAGAAACCTCTTGTAAAAGAATACAAAATTCACAATGTATTTCACTGTTTCTCAAGTGTCTATTTAGAATAGAGCCAACATATACTTTTACGATTTAGAAGAAAGACCAAAAATTGCTTATAACAGGGGTCTGGGACAAAAATAACCTTTGGGGCACTGGTAAGAGATCTTGAGCTACTTTTTAAGCAGAAAGAGAATTCGAGGGAATAAAAAAACGATGTCACGTCAATAATAAGCATCTCAGAGGCCGGATGTGGCTCAGGGGCTGATACTAGACCTCTGGCCTAGGGGGTGAAAAATCCTTGCCCAAAACAATATGTCCTTTATGCAAACTGGCATAAGTTTCATCTCCCATTGATGGGCGTAAGGCATCAGCTCTTCAGACCTCTTTATTTAGCTAGGTAGCTGCCTAGTGTATTTACAGATCACAGTAAAACCCAATCAGGAAAAAAAGACACTGAGGTTTCAAGATCTCGGTTTCCTGAATACATGTCACTCTGTTGCCAAACTTTAACAGAAGAAAACATTAACAAACAGCTGAAGAGAAAAAAAATCCGACATCAGCTCTGCAAAGTTAAGTGTTTTTCAAGGACAAGACACACATTGATTCAGAATCAATAGCTAAGCCCTCGTAAGGCTGACGATCGTTACTCATGCTATGCATGTTTGGGCCCACGAGACGACGGGGACACCATGATCACGAGCAATACCAGGAACTATATTTAGGTTTAGTACCTGAATTTAGTCAAGTTTGGTTAATTCATATATCCTTGCGTAGCTTAAGGAAAGGTCTTTCTCGTCGCAAGCCGAGGAATTACTTCTAAACGAAGCCTAGACGGATAAATGAGGGGTAGCCTTGCACAGCGGGAACTTCTGTTTTTGTCTGCATGGGAGCGGAAGCCGGGTAGGGAGCTCGGTTCAGAAAGACCAGCCAGGCATGGTGGAGATCAAAAGAGGAGAAAGATGCCACCTTCCCTACATCTGAAACCTCAGCGCTGACTTCTGGTGCCCCCCACCCCCACAACGAGCGCGGCTGCAAGCACAGGAATAGCACAGGGCAGAAACACCAGCCACCGAGAGGAGTACCCCCCCCCAAAAGTAACCCGAGTGTCCGACAACACAGAGACTATACAGAGTAGAAGAGAGATGCTGAGAGCCAGAAAACGGCAACCAGCTTTCTATATGCCAAGTATAGCAAACACATGAGCTCTAGAGCAGCAAATTTCAGCTGAAATCTAGAGATCTAGATCTGGTCTAGAGCTGACAAATCTCCCTTGCCTTTTCTACTGATATACCCAGGCACCTACAGAATGAACTACAGTGGACTTTGGATACAACAGCTGAGTGCTCATTTTCTCAGAAATGAACAGAGATCTCTATGAACCCTGAAAGAAATCCAGCGACTGTTACTAAATTCTTCATATCTTGATAACCCCGACTTTTCAACATTCTCAATTTCACAGAACAAGGCGCAACAATGGGATCACAAGCGGATTCAAAACTAAGCTTGAAATGGTTGGAAGTCGTAAAATCATTTCTTCTTCGTCAATTGAGCTCCGGTTATAAATCCATAGCTGAAGAGATAGATAACTTGAAGCATCGAAGTGCGGAAAGGGGAGAACGCAAGATGAAGGTATGTCAGGCTAAATCTTGTGGCTTTTGTGAGTGATCTTACCGGCAGAATGGACGAAAAGAACGAGGACTGTCAGGACCCCTGTCCCGTGCAGGTTCATCTCTCTCCCACAACTCGCTCTCCTGCTCAGCCGCTGCGAGACGACGAAGGCAACAAGGTGCTAGTAGCGGGGAAGCAGCGACGAGTGACAGTTAGCTGGTGCTCACGCTGAAGAAAAAAAATCTGTGAAACAGGAAGTACCTCCTCTGTGGAGCCCCACCTGTTGGAGCTGCCTCCGCTCAATGTGGCTGAAGGTGCAAGTTCCCTCATTCCCCCATGCGGTCTTTCTTGGTCTGGGAGCATTATGGACAACACTGGGATAAGGAAGGTCTGTCTATAGAATGTCAGCAATAAACAGAATTGACAGCTCACCCAAAAATAAAAGATTTATAATCATAAAAGTCGCTGACTGGAGGTAATGGGTAAAGAACACAGGATTTGTACATGGCTGTTAGCTTTGTAACACAGGAGCCCTATCACCCCTATTAAACTGGACCAACATTGCAAAAAGTCTAGTTATCGGGAACAGCAAAAATAAAGGACACTTTGGCAATTACAAAATACAGTCAAATCTTACCTGACATTCGTAATCAACAGGTGAATATATATATATAGACACACACTAGCCTATATAGACACACACATACAACACAAACCAGAGACAATGGTTTTGATATGAGTATTATGTTTGATATGAGATTAGTTTTAAGTGAAGAAATTTCCCCTTGGATCAAAAAAATTACCTCATCTTGTCTTATGTTATAAACAGTATAAAAACATTTCTCGGACGGACAGAATATTGTCTATATTGGAAAAGGGGAATTTAAGCTTGAGAATTTTTGCTGCTAGCCAACTGTCCTAACGCCAAATAAAAAAATGTATTACAAACAAATAAATAAAATTCATTTTTGAAGTCGCCAGTGTGTTAGCATTCAGTTTTTTGTACTCAGCCTTCGTCTCAATTATTCGCCTCAGGCGAGCTTAATTTTCAGCCCTATATACAGCTTAATTAATGATACGTGCTGACAATTTGCATTCCTTGGCACGCAAGACAGTCTAACCTTTTCTTTTAATCCTCAGTAGATTTCATAAATGCAGTGCTCGTTTGTGACTGTGCAAAAATACAGGAGAAAGGTACAGAAAATCATCTTCCTTTTTCATGGTCATATTTCACAATTTATTATTTAAGCGACCCATAGTTGGGCTACAGACAGCTGCGTTGCGCCCTTAACCACTAGCACTGTCTTCCAGTTCTCACTCTCTAATACGTGAAAGGCGCAATATTAATGTTGTCACTTGTTTGTAAATACCATTTCTCATACAGATTTTTAATACAATTAATTTTTAAATACAATATATAATACTGATGGCCCTGTATTAAGTTTATATATTATGCAGAGGGGAAAGGGGTGTAGGAATATATTATAGAATCCAAAATGTCTTCGATACACATTTTCAGTGACAGAAATAGACGCAGGTTCCATCTTAGAAATGTAGGCCTATACAAAATATCAAGGCGATCGATGGACAGGCAATGGTGACATATCACATTAAATGAAATACATGCTAATAATCTTTTTCCAGAAAGTAAGGCTAATTTGTGTTTTCCTATACCAAGAATCACGTACGAAAAACCCGCTGCCATTCATCGAGCAATATAAAAGCGCAGTATAACAGGATTTAAAAGGCGTAATAAATTAATCTCTCTTGTATTTTCCAGAGTACATAAAGATAAGTACGTAAGGTCAGGGTGACGTCGGAAAGAATACACATTTAAATCTCCATTTCTAAGAACATCAGCGGCTTTCGTCTGATGATGCACATTTTAAACCATAAAAACAATAGAACTCCATTGAGAGTCTGTGTATCGGGGGCCACAGAGAGACCGCGCCAACATGAGACAATGCGAGCAAATCATGCCAGCATGTACCAAAATTTAGAGAGCGGATGGGGACCACCTGTGCGTTGTCTGAGATGCGGCATAAGCAGGTCAAACCCTCTGATGTGGTCTGGTAAATGACAAACGAACAGCGTCCTGATTAACTAGGCGCATACCCCGGGGCTGATGCGTGGGGGCGGATAGCACTCGATCGGTTCAGGACGTCAAGTGCACAATAGAAAAGAAAGAACTATCTATTTCTCGTAATAAAAAAATGACTGTTCTTCATTTATCTAAATCGTTAATCGTTTAACAGATCTGAATGAATTTAATCTTGTACACATGACAAATTGCATGCATCTCATTTAGAAGATACTTGATATCATTTAACAATGGGATATGCCGTTAACAGTGAGTATAAACTTTAAATACATAGACAGCTCAAATAAAAATATTTTACATTAAATAAAAATCAGTAATCATGCTGTTAGTACTATTCTATTGCGCAATTCTAATAAACAGCACCTAATATTGCATCATACGCCCTCTAGCGGTTAAACGGAATAAGCACTTGAGGTCAGTTACATATAGGGGCACCTTAGAAAATATCTCAGAGAATGGGAAAGATACCTGTGAAAATATTCAATATTCATGCAGCGGAGAGACATTCATATACAGTACCGTGCAAAAGTTTTAGGACCTTATGGAAATGATGTAAAGTGATGACGCTTTCAAAAAGTGTCATGAACAGTTTTTATTTATCAGTCAATTACATACAACGTGAAGAAAACACACCTCAATCCAATTAACATTTGGTGCAACCACCTTTTGTCGTTAAAACATCACTTCTTGTTACGCTTGCTCAGTTTTTGAAGGAATTTGGCAGGTAGATAGTTGCAATCATCTAGGAGAATGAACCACAGTTGTGTGGATTTGGACTTTCTCAATTGCTTCGGTCACTTTCTGTAATCCCAGACTGCTCGACTGATGTTGAGATCGGGGCTCTGTTGGGGCTATAACATCTATTTTTTAAACCTTCTCTACCCTGAAGATAGTTTTTATGACATTGGCTGTATGTTTGGGGTCATCATCATGCTGTAGGCCGATCTCGCCATTGGTACTGCATGATGTATAATTGCGTGTCTGCTTGTACTACTTACTATTGATGAGACCATAAATTCTGATGAAATCCCAACTCCATTTGCAGAAATTCAGCCAGGGAAATGGCTTGGGAGCACAGACAATAGGCCCCACAGCAGACTCTACCCTCAGGCAGTGAGGCTACTCAATAGCAGATCGGACTATTATTACAGACCACTTACACGTTTCAGTAATTGTAAAAATATTTCTATTGTTCTAAATATTTTCTTTGTACATGTTCATCATTTACTATAGGGAAATCTCAGGCAAACATTTCATTACCTTCCTCTACTGCTGTTTTCCTGTACTGCTGTGCATTTCATAAAGCAAAGCTAAAACAAATTGGTACACTAGAGTATCCAAAAATTACTTTATTAAGCAAAAGTTAAGGCACATCGGGAAGAGGCCCCTTCACTAAAGGTAAATCTTTAAAGGAAATGGAGCAAATGGAACAGTGACAGGATGACATCAAATACTCCACACAAAGGAGTGAACCATGGGTTCCCATAACTGAATGGTGTGTAGGTACAGTTATGGATCAGTTACCATGGAAACAGAACCAAAGCCAGTGCAGTGCAGTGGTTTTGACTCCAGATAAATCATGTAATTTCTCCAAAAGGCCTCTTCCCCTATCAAAGCAATTTTTTAATGAAATACTGATTTAACCAATAAGCTTCTGGAACTTTCTAACGTTTTAAAATGTGTAAGAAATGCAGCTGAGTATCATTTTATAGCATCGTGCCACTTTCAGTCCCAAAAGGCTGAAGCTCCAAGAATCTCATCTGCCACACCTTTCAGTCATGAAACCCTGCAAAAAAAAAAAAATATATATATATATATATATTTTGAATTGGGGAGGTTTCTGACAACCAAGACTTCACTTTGCTAAAAAGCATTATGATTTACAGTTGTAGTCAGAAGTATACATACACTCATCAGGGGTATGAATGACATTAATTTTGGGCTTTTAATTATTTAATGATTATATAACATACATCTTCAATGATTTGTAAGAATTGAGTGCACAGGTTTGAATATATTTTGAATTTTCTGTAATCTACACGGTCAAAATTATACATACAGGTTCAAATATATACATACACCCCCTCTAATATTTGGACCCTTATCAAGTTGCACCTTGACCATCATTAGTGTAGCTATCAAGAAGCTTGTGGCATAATTCTGGCTGGATATCTGACCACTCTTCTTGGCAGAATTTAAATTGGTTGGTTTCCTGGTATGAACCTGGCTTTTAAGCATGGTCTGCAAATTTCCAATAGGGTTGAGGTCGGGGCTTTAGGAAGGCCATTCCAGAAGTTTAATGTTTGCCTGCTTTATCCATTCCAACACCAGTTCTGATGTGTGATTGGGATCATTGTCCTGTCGGAACATCCAATCGTGTCCAAGTTTCAACTGTCCAGCCGTTGATTTTAGGAGAAGTTGAAGGGTTTGGAAATAGTCCTCACCCATTATTCCATCCACTTTGTGCAATGCATCAGTACCACTGGCAGCGAAACAGTCCCAAAGCGTGATGCTTCCACCACTATGGCTGACAGATGGTACAGTGTTCTTAGGTTTGAAAGCCTCACCTTCACTCCTCCAAACATACCTCTTGTCATTGTGGCCAAATAGCTCAATCTGACCACAAAACCTTTATCCAGCAGACATTTGGTTTGTCCAGGTGGTCAGCTGCAAATTTCAGTCAAGCTTGAAGATGTCAATTTTGGAACAGGTGCTGCTTTCTTGGTCGGCACCCCCTGAGTGAATGTAAACTTCTGACCACAACTGAATATCGTCACAAAAACTTAATGGACATTTCATAGCAGACCTACCCAGGTGGAGCTAGTAGGGCTTCGCATTATAGTAATCCTCTGGGGTGACAGTTTTCACCCCTCCAAAGTAGTCCAGGACCCACACCTGAGTGATGTTCATCTTCGCGAAGAACCAGTCATGGTCAGAAGGCCAGTCTGCCATCTCCGGGTGACGAAGAAACAGGGCATTTTTCGCCACCACTGCCTCTGTGTCATTTACCTGAATGCAGCCACGCAGATAAGACCTTAGCAATTCAGAACCAACATCCAGGAATTACCATCAAAATAGCAACCATGCGGCAACCTGTTAAGAAATACACACATCACAGAGCAGATTTTAACTCACCCTGTCTCTCATTTCTACTGAATTATACATGTGGTAAAGAGAGATTACACCAGTCTAATTATGCACACAAAAAAACTACTTATGTTTATTAAAGTCATTAAGTACACATTTTTCCTATTTTATAGGAAAAGATCAACACATTATACCAGCAGGGGCAGATTTATTAACAGGCTTGTCTATGCCGCAGATCAGGGGGGGGGCAATTAGTTTTATTATTATTATTTTTTTAGAAGTAATTGTTTATTTTCTGTTATGCATAGTCTATTATATAGAGTCAGTCCTTATCAAAATGTATGGAGGAAAACATAATAGTAAAAAGTTTTATATTCTTTTGGAATTTGCCTCTCTCTGTAAAGTTATCTATGGTCTGTGCTATTATTATTATTACTAGATAATTTTATAGTTAATTGATATATCATTTTGGAGAGTGGGGGCAGAAGAGGGGACTCTGAACATGAGGCGGTGGTGGCCAAACGGTTAGGGAAGTGTGCTTCTGTTACGGGTTCGAATCCCTGACCAGCAAAGTACCACTGAGGTACCCTGAGCAAGGTTACCACCCCCAAGCATTTCCCCCTGTGTGCTGAATCTGTTGCCCCCTGTTATTTCGCAATGTCATATTGGTTAAATGCAGAGGAGATGTTTCATTTCCCACCGCAGTCCTCAGGGAACCCTGGACAGTCCACGTTTTTGCTTCCTCTCAGCTCCCTGGGGACCTGTACCAGGTATTCGGTGTTCCCGATTGGCTGGGAGCTGGGAGGGAGCAAAAACGTGGATTGTCTAGGGTTCCCCGAGGACTGGGTTGGAAAGCACTGCCTTAACCTGACCACACTGACCAAACTGGATCAGAGGCATGTGAACTTCACCACTGTGAAGGCAGGCTGTGTGAAGGTGTGAGAGGGTTCCTGTGAGATAAGACATCGAGAACTCAGACCTCCACCACCGATCCAGAGAAGATGGCGTGGGCACACAATGGGCTCTGCGGGTCATAGGCATACTTTCTGCAGAAGTCCGTTTGAGCCAGTGACATGGACAGAGAAGCCTGGGAGTTAACCTGATAGAGAGAGGAACCATACAGTGACCTCAAACTCACCCCCACAGTCTCTCTCTCACACACACATACACACCAACTTGCTCTCTGCCTACTGGAGAAGTGAAAGAGGTTTTTGAACCATAATGTAACTTCCATACGACTTTACAGGTTATGCAACTCAGCACCAAGCAAAAAGTCACATGACAGGACTGGTTGCCTAGTTATACTCTTATCTGGCTATACAGCACACGATGTGTTGAGAGCTGATAAAAAGCATGTTTAACCGTGCACGTTTAACCATTCCCACAAAATGGATGACGTATTATAATATAAAATAATATTTCATAATACTCTTTATTAAGATAAGTATTTCCCCAGACAGAAATAAAGACTTTAGCAAAAGGCCAGCAACGCCCCCTTTTGGCGATTATGACTGGAACGACATCCTGATATTTCAAATTAAAAGGTGATCAGAGCAAGGCCAGAGCAGAAAGTCATGTCCGCAGCGGTACCTGCAGGTCCTGCACCGAGATCTCCAAGCGGGTCAGGTACATGTACAGCACGCCGGTACCGGAGCCGAGCGGACCGTCGCTCACGGAGAAGGTGTTGGAGAAAGGTTGCCCCTTCACCGGGTCGCGCGAGGAGATAGTCGCCATCGAAGCCCAGCCGCACTGATTGGCGACAAACCGGGCCACCCTTGCGACGTCGTCCCGCGGAGGGATGTCCTGCGGGTAGCACGGGTTAACCCAGACAACCAAGAGGAATACGGCCCAAGCTGTCATTTTGGAGCTCCCCCTTTGGACAGATTTGCTCGGTCTGTTTACGCGGCGCCTTTATGTAGGCGGGCCGTCGGCCATGTGACGTTTATGGGCGGGGCTCAAAGGCACGTCCCTCCCGCTAATAGGTCCGCTGGTATAACCTCCGAGAATAACGGAGAAACAATTTACCGAGAAATATCACTGATCTGATGAAATTGTCATAGTCTTGCGCTTCGCTTCTTCGCCCAAAATTACCGGCTTTACCACCACGGCAACTCAAGCGAGGACAGCCGTCTCGGGCCCGGAGGGTTTACACGCACATTCTTTCTTTTTCGTTCCCCTTACTTAAATGTTTTTTTTTCAGTATATATAGCCAATAGTTTTAAACATTAATCTGGATGTATTAATTTCCCCAATAATGTAACAGCAACAAGTCATTGCATTTTCATTCCTCAATTACAGTTTGTAACACTGTTGCATACCAGTATAGATTCCAGGTTAGGATATTAAATGGAATTATTAACGTACTCAAAATTTATATACAAAGCATAAGAGATTTAACCTCATCTAGTGGATGGGTAATAATTACTTACATATCTAAATATCTACAACGACTAAAAAGAAATGAATAGATATTACGAGTAAGCTGCATTCATTGCCAGAAATTTCCTCTTTATGGTAATACGGAGAAAATAATAAACGCGCCATTTAGCTAACCTATCATTGCACCAATTTTATAATCATTACTGCCACTGCATTTAATAACATAATTATTTAATTAACGCCACAAAGTAAGAAGATGCAGGCTACAACTTCAAAATTGAAAGAAGGCCGATCCCGCAATTCTCTGCGTTTGCAGGGAGTCCCACGTCCACCGCGCGTAACCTCGGGAGTCCAGGGATGGGCGGGGCTAATGAGAACATGTCGCGCTCCTCTCCCATTGGCTTGTGGACACGCCCATCCCACCGCTGCCATCTCTTCTGCACCTCCTGCTTATCCATCTCCGTGACAGCTGCAGCTTTTTCAGATGATAGCACCTTGACAGCTCTTGCTCCCGCACTGGCAGGGCACTTCCTGCTCTGGTAGGCTACCCGGCTTATAGGAATACTTCCAGGTCAGCTCCGTCCCCGCCTTCACCTCTCTGCAAAAGACGGCGGGGAAGAGCGAGTCACCAAGCTGTCGACTTGCATGTTCAAGGACGCGGACGAGCGGCCTGAATGCTTCCCAGCAGCCTAACGACAGCGGTAGCTAGAGTCAGGAGGAGTCAGACCTGCAAGTGAAGAAGGCCACGGTGGGGTAGGTTCGGTTGTGAGACTCAACGAAGACGTTCTGGACAAAGAGATTGGGCTGACAGCTGTGCTGGAAAACCGAAGGGAAGGAATAAGACAGAGAGCCAGTCAGATGTTTTTTTAGCATCCCAGGTAACTCAACGGTCAAAGGATTACGCTGACAATCACGGGATGGATATCCACAATGCAGACTCAGATCCCTAACCCCTGAGCTTATATGGCAGGTTTGAGAGCAGTACAAGTGACAGTCGTGACACAGTGAGGACAATCCTGGAGTGCTCTTGCGATATTCACCTACATTTAGGAACCTGGCGACGTTCCCCTCCTCTGTCGCGTCCACGTAGAACAGGTGCTCCTCAGAGTCCTCCCACAATCCTTTGCATCGGCCTGCATCTTCCTCTCTGTGCACAGCACAGGGTGTGGGGGAGACCCTGGTCTCCTTCAGCTCCCCCTTCCGGGGTCTGATTCTTGTACCTTTATCCGTCACCTGAAACGCAGAGAGGGCTTTGCGTCTGTGTTCAGGGTACAGCCATTTGCAAGCGCAATGTGCCATACGGACTGCGATAGGGTGAAATATTGGCAACTCAATCATTTTTACAGATTGGATCCCTAAAGGCATGTCAAAAACTTTGATGTTAGAAATCTATTTTTGAGGTATATTTTGTGTTTCAAGGATACTGGCATGGTCAGATGCCATTTATAAGTTCATATTAGTCATGGGCAAATGGGGTTGGGAATGGAAAGACAGAACCAAGGTTTGAGTGCCATATCGGGCTTATCTGGCAGAGTTCAGCCAGGGACGCTCAGTGCTGCTCCGTGCTTCTGACTGATGTATAGCTTCATGCATAGTCCAGATTTAGCAGGAATATTCATTAGTCATGGGTTTGGCTTCCGTCGACCTTCTCTGTTGAAGAAGTGGAGTTTTTTCCTAAGGAAGCTTGGTTAGAGATTTCAGAGTGTGAGAAACTACAAACTGACCTTTCTTGACTCCTCGTCCAGAACTGGAGGTGACGCGGGCCCCCGGATCACGGGCACGTGTGAGGTGGGGGTGGCCGGGCGGGTGGCATCCAGCTGTGTCCCGACTTCTTCAGGGGGCGCCTTCCATTCCTCTATCACCTCCACCTCGTCGTCTGAGGGCAGCTCCTCCCTTTTCCGCTTAGAGGGAAAGGAGCTGGCAGTGGGCCCGGCCCAGAGTATCCCTGAAGGAGGAGGAGCCCCGAGTTACCTACATCAGTGGTCTGCAAACTCTTTACACAGAGCACTGCCTCAGAAAATGATACGCCATTACGACATAAAAGGAGATCCCTCAATGTACCACTAGAGGGAGCTCACGAACCACCAGTGATATGGGTACTGCAGTTTGAGAACCACTGAGTCACACGCATACACACGCACCGGCATATGTACAGACGAAGGTGCCCGAGTCCAGGTCGTCACGGCAGCGCACACCCCAGCCACAGTCTTGGGTGCGGAACACCTGCAGACGTATACGCAAGCCGTCCTGGACTAGGTGGTTCTGGCAGCGGTCCGAATTGCAGCCACACCACGGACCACACTCGTAGATCCTGCTCACACACAGTGCAGATGCGTCACCCTAAAAGAGCATGTATTCACGCATGCTAATGGACATGCGCACTTGGCTCTATATCAGTATAATCCTAATACAACTTCAACACAAATTATTACAAATACACATCATTACTTATAAGAATCCTGAAATTAAGAGCTGAAATGCAAAAATTCTCACAACCATCAGCAAACAAATTTAATGACTGTACAGTGCATTTACAAATTTCTTCTGCCAATTAAAAAATAAAACTTAACAAATTATCAAGCAAAGTGTTTCCCAACCCAGTCCTTTGGTACCTCTAGACAGTATAATTTTTGCTCCCTCCCAAGATGCCAGTTCCAGGTATTCAGTATTTCTGATTGGCTGTGCTGGGAGATGAGAGAGTGCAAAAACGTGGCCTATCTGGGGTCCCTGAGTACTGGACTGAGAGACACTGATCAGGCATATAAACTCAGAGATCACAGTGTGATCAGTGTGAGCACAGACAGAAAATCAGAAACGCTGCGGCACACGGTAGCTCTTACCCCGAGGGCACCGGGTTCAGCAGCCGTCTGTGAGTGTACGGGCCCGGCCTGCCTGTGCGCTCCAGAGCCGCTGCCTCCCCAGATCGGAGGGTGAGTTGCAGACAGTCGCAGCGGGCCACATCCACACAGCCGTCCTGGCAATCGCAGCAGGCGGAGTAGGCTGGGGTGGGGCCCAGGAAACAGCCGTGTGGCCACCGGTCCTTCCTGTAACGGAAGTCTTCTGGACGCTCTCCGTCCACATCGTTGAACAGCTGGACCGGCGTCGGCTCCGCCCCCTCGCTCAGGTCCGCCTCCAGAAGCCCGCCCACCTCGAGATCGGAGCCCCTCGCCAGCAGGACGGAGCTACTGAAGCTGAAGTAATCCAAACGCAGGATGCCATCACTGCGCGTCTCATGCAGGAAGTGCAGGACGTCGCCGGGGCCCCGCATGGCTCTCCCGCACGGGGCCTTGTACACCACATCTGGCTCTGGCGCCTCCGATTCATCTGGCATGGCGTTCAGCCGCTGGAATTGGCACAAGATGGGCACCTTGAGGGGGTTCTCCCCCAGGAAAAGGTCAATGTTGGGGGGGAGGTTGGGTAGGCAGGCCCGGGTACAGTCATGGGGGTGGAAAGGGGATTGGACAGCCAGGGGTGCGAGGATAAAGCCAGTTGGGTCCTCGCCAAATGGAGGGAAGGCCGCCACAAGATGAGTGTCTGAACCAAACTCCTCCCCCTTCATCCTGTCCAATCACAGCGAGGAAGAATAAAAAGGGAGAGAGAGTGATTAAAGACATATGTTTAACAACAAGCCACTCACACATAAACAGACAGTGCATAAAATCTGGCCTTTAGTTCCTAACAGGAAGCAAACCTTGAGCTCCACTCCAGCTTCAGGTCGCCAGCCTCACACTCGCTCTCCGCTCCCTCCTTTACAGTCGACAGACTGCAGTCTATTTGGGTGGGAGACGCAGGCAGCATATCTGGGTTAAATCACGCAGTGCAGTGCCGGTCATACAAATATGATCAACCGGCATTACTACACTGAAGCGGGAAGACACAAAGTCTCTACAGGCACAAAGACTGAAGGCTCGCAACTTATATGCAGACATCCCACCTCTCCCAGAAGTTACAGGAGTCTTCTGCAAGGGGCGGCTCCCTGACACCCACAAATAATGTCCCAGAAATAGCCCTAGTCAGCAAATTTTGCCCTCCTCCCTAATCGGCAGTATATACACAGTATTACCTTAATACCAGCCAAGCATCCCTCCATGAAAGATGCCCCTCTTCTGTCTCCCTGAAATCATTATCCCTAAGGTGGGATGTCTGTATATTACAATAGTGGAGATTTCAAGCACAACAGCTGGCATGACTGACTCACCTGAGTTGATAATTACTTCTTCAATTTCATTGTCCAATGGTAAGATTTGTGATTCTACCACCATAGTCATACTCCAGACGTACTCTGAAAGATCAAGAATAACGCACCATATATACGAGCGCCGTAAGAACGAGTGCTGTGATGAAGGCCCGGCACGACGCAGCTCCGTACCTCTGTCCGTGGCGGCGTCGCGTTTAATCATGTCCCTCATTTTATTTAAATACACGGTCAGCTCGCTGAACACGTGATCTACATTCACGCGTCTCCAGAACTCCTTCGCTTTCGCTGAAATCAAAGCAAAGGAAGCATCACCCACGTGTATCACACTGTAAATAAAGGCACGCACTTCTGCCGCGTCTGCAAAAGGCTGCAAGCACAAAACGCAAGCAAGACATAAATGGTTTCTCACCGACTTCAGGCGACTCAAATTCCATTTTCATCATTTGAAATATTATCCGGACACAGAAATATGACTTTAAAAATACATACAATGCCAGAAACGGGAATTTAAGAATGAAACTGCCGACTCGAGCTTTAGTCACCGTTTTATCAACTGCAGACGTTAAGGCATTCCTCTCGAGTCATTAAATATTACAAAGGTAAAGGCATTTTTAGTTTGTAAACAGTTATATCTCGGTTTTATTTAACCTTCAGTGGTTTTTAAAAATGAGTTTAGTGTGACAAAGCTAATGTATTACATAGAAGTGCAACGCTATAACGTAAATTTCCTTATTAAAAAAATACTGGTCAATGTCCAAATTTAAACAAAACCCATTGCCTTTTGTAATGTCAATAAAACATCAAATCATTACACTACCCAACAGGAATACTAATGAATCAACATCCACTGCGCGTGTCGGCAGCGTCGCCTTCTTCTTCTTTTTTGTGTATAACACCGTGAGACCCAGCTGGAATTTGGATAGCGCCACCTTCTGTCCACTATAGATAATTCTTCGCTGGAATTCCCCTTTCTCACTTTTGGCATTTTTTGTTCTTGTCTATTTTCAATTTATTTAAAGCTTATTATCTGTGTTAACATTATATTACACTAGAAATATATTTATAACATACCCTAATATAATTTTTCGACTTTCGACTCATTTTGTAACTGAAGTACGTTTCATTACGTTGTCTGTTTGATGTTTTCTGTATTTATGTCAATTAAAATACTTATAATACTCATGCATGTAATTAATGAACATACAGTGCGTTGTACTCTCCTGACACAACAACATACGCAAACAGTGCCCCCCTTTGTAGAGTTGCGATAGAACAGGAGGTCAGTGATGCCAGGCCCGAATTACACAGAAAGTCTGCTTCCCTGTTAGTAATGAAGTCCGTATGTTTGGATGGGGGAAGGTGGGGGTTTAGCCCGTCACAAGCAAACTGAACTTTGTTCACAGGGATCCTCGGAGCCTATACATGAATCGTAATAATGGAGCCTCCTAAAGTCAAAATGGGCCACCTGCTCCTGTTTTTAATCTACATCCAGGCCAGCACTGGGATTCCGCGGGGTGAGTCCGACGCGGTTATTCCAGAGTGATATTCCTGGGATCAGGTCTGGATCTCGCATAGTGTCACATCTCTCACTGTATACCTGACGGAGACATTCTAACATTTTTATTTTGGATGAGTGCAGTGTTCCTGAATGCGCCGGAGGCCAATCGGCTGCTCCTGCAGAGAGGCAAACGGGCAAACTCCTTCATGGAGGAGCTGAAGCAGGGCGATCTGGAGAGGGAGTGTCTGGAGGAGAAATGCAGCTACGAGGAGGCACGGGAAATCTTAATTGTCCCCGAGAATCTGGTAAGCAGAAAATAAAACCATTACGAGGAGATGGTTTTCCGATATGGGGAAGAGAACAACCCGTTTCACAACTATTGGTTTTATAGATGAAAACAGTTTCGAGAAATCGGCTTCCTGGTTACAAAAACTAAAAACAACACCGATACCTAGGATACACTGGGGATATTTACATAATAATAATTAAAAAATTTAGAGCTGACTTGTTAGCAAGTGATGATTAATATGCCACACTAAAAGATAATTAGAATTTTCATACCTATGTGGTTATATTGTTTCACATTATGTGTTTGTTTTACAGGAACAGTTTTGGAGGAATTATTCAGGTACCCTTTAAAGTGGCTTAATTCCATTTTCTTTAAGTGTTTACCATAAATCAACTTTTTAAATTGGTGTACCAACAGGTAGCTGGAAAGTTAATGCATAATATACAACCATAATACAGACTGATCAGCCATAATATTAAAACCACTCAGAGGTGAAGTGAATAACATTGATTATTTTGTTACAATGGCACCTGTCAAGGGTGCCATTATATATGAGGCAAGGGCACAGACAGTTCTTGAGGTTGATGTGTTGGAAGCAGGGAAAATGGGTAAGTGTAAGGATCTGCGTGACTTTGAAATGGGCTAATTGTGACGGCTAGACAACTGAGTCAGAGCATCTCCGAAACAACAGGTCTTGTGGGGTTTCCCCAGTATGCAGTGGTCAGTAACAACCAAAAGTGGTCCAAGGAAGGTCAACTGGTGAACCACAACAGGATCATGGGCATCCAAGGCTCATTGATGCACATAGGGAGCCTTTCTGGTCTGATCTCACAGGAGAGGCTACTGTAAGCTGCAGCACTAATAAAGTACATATTCATACATCAAAGGCTAACAAAATGGCTAACAGATACGGAAACTTCTAAGCCAACAAAAGTTGCTCATTCATACTTGCTTTTCCCCACATTGTGCACAGCAATAATTGGTCTGCATTCTCTGAAGGTTACAAAGTCACTCTCTGCACAGTTGACATCAGCTTCTTATAGAGTTCTAATGATTACATTCTTTGTCTGTCATGAAGTGCTAAATAATATTCCATATATTTAGCCCAGCTTAGGTTTTCAATTAAAGATTCCTGATTGTACTTAATATGAGCCCTTGCATACCGAACTGAAAAAGTTACTGAAAAGGTTACTGGCGGCTGTGAAAGAAAGGTGTCAGAACACACAGTGCATCACAGCTCACTGCGTACAGGGCTGCATAGCCTCGGTCTGGTCAGAGTGCCCATGCTGACCCCTGTCAACACCGAAAGCGCCTACAATGGGCAAGTGAGCATCAGAACTGGACCATGGAGCAATGGAAGACAGTAGCTTCGTCTGATGAGTCACATTTTCTCTTGCGTCGTATGGACAGGGTATGAGTGCGCATCATTTACCTGGGGAGGAGATGGCACCAGGATGCACTATGTGAAGAAGACAAGCTGGCAGAGGCAGTGTGATGCTCTGGACAATGTTCTGCTGTGAAGCCCTGGGTCCCGGCATTAATGTGGATGATACTTTAACACATACCTCTTACCTAAACATCGTCGCAGACCAAGTACACCCCATGGCAATGATACTCACAGATAGCAGGATAATGCACCCTGCCACACTGCAAAAATAATTCAGGAATAGTTTGAGGAACATGAAAAAGGAGTTCAAGGTGTTGACTTGGCCTCCAAATTCCCTGGATCACTATCTTATCCAGCATCTGTGGGATGTGCTGGATAAACAAGTCCAATCCACGGAGGCTCCACCTCGCATCTTACAAGGACGTAAAGGATCTGCTGCTACTGTCTTGGAGCCAGATACCACAGGACACCTTCAGAGGTCTTGTGGAGTCCATGCATCGACAGGTCACAACTGTTCTGATGGGACGAGGGGGGGCAACACAATATTAGGCAGGGGGTTTTAATGTTGTGGCTGATTGATGTATTGTAATAGATATCATAAATACAGTACTACTTTCCCATATTACACAGTGAATGAGTTAAATGTGAGTGTCATAGACTGGCATTTATGGCCTCTGTGATCAGTGTCATGTGGTTCTGGCTTCTTCTACCTTCCTTCTTCAGAGGAGGATGAGTGTGAATCTGCTCCCTGTCATAATGGGGGGACCTGTGTGGACCAGACCAAATCGTACACCTGTATTTGCCCCCACGGCTTTGAGGGGAAAGATTGCCAGCTGGGTAAGGACAAAGGGGGGTGGGGGGGGGATAAGGATTCTCTCAGGGTGTTGCGAGAACGTATTCCTGCACGTAGGTGTGGGTTGGGTGGAGCTTTCTCCAGTTCTCCTCCGGTGAAGAAACAGTGTCTCTCGATGTCAGTGACCCTCCCTTGGGAAAACAATGGCAGATATTTTCTTTCATCCTGAGAGCTTCCAATTGGCAAATGACGTTTAGACCATGCGACTGAATGTGCTTTGAACGCCTGAGGCTTGTGTCAGACAACCGCCTGGATGAGTGGCCCCTCACAGGGCATTCCAGTAGTCTGATTAAAAATAAACATACATATCTGTGACATGGGTTGGAGTCTCCGCCTGGGTTCCATGTGTGTGGAGTTTGCATGTTCTCCCCGTGTCGTCGTGGGGTTTCCTCCGGGTACTCCGGTTTCCCCCCCACAGTCCAAAGACATGCTGAGGCTGATTGGAGTTACCAAATTGCCCATAAATGTGCATGTGTGAGTGAATGGTGTGTGTGTGTGCCCTGCAATGGGCTGGCCCCCCGTCCAGGATTGTTCTCTGCCTCGTGCCTGTAGGTTCCCGGATAGGCTCCGGACCCCCCCGCAACCCAGAAGGATAAGCAGGTTGGAAAATGGATGGATGGATACATCTCTGTGTGTTGATCAATAATCTAACTAGCTGCATTTAATGTAACAGAATTATAGCTCACCTTCTCTGGTAGGGTGCACTTTTAAATGTGATGGTTGATCTCACGCCAGTGGGGCCTCCCTGTTGTTGCAGCTGAGAGGACGTCCTTCAGCTGCCTGTACAGGAATGGCGGCTGCGAGCACTTCTGTGCTGACGTTTCCGACTCGCCGCCGCAGTGCCGCTGTGCCCCGGGGTACGCCCTGGCCAACGACAGCACCAGCTGCGTGCAGCAAGGTGTCCGACCGACGTCCGGCTCCGGATGCCCCGCACATGCAATGGACCCCTTTGTAATCAGGCTGGTGCTCTGGCTCTTTCACACCCCCTTCATCTTGTCCGCGTGCCTGCGTTTTGTTTCATTTTTTTTGTTTTGGCTCTTTCATTTTCTCTCTCTTTATCCTCCCCAGTTGCCTTTCCTTGTGGCAGGGTGACTGAGGCTTTTAACCCAAGAATTGTGAGAGGCCAAGTTTGCCCCAAGGGGGAGTGTCCTTGGCAGGTGGGTTTAAGTTTTGATTATGAAGATCCGACTTGTTTCATGCATGTTATCGTTGTGTTTTTTTTTTTTTTTTAAAGCATCCAGATTTTTTAGCCCGGATATTGACTGATCTGGTGCCTGAACCACAGGCTAACATACAACATATATAATAACATGATCAGAATCAGCCCCGCAGTCCTTATTTTGAAATATTACCCACGTTACTTTGAATGTTTTCAAAAAAGACCCGATCGATCCGTTCCTCTGGCGCTCATTCAAAACAAAACAAGCCCTCATAGCTAGACGTCATCGGTAGACTGATGTTTTTAAAGACTGCTGTCATTTTTAACGATGATTGTTGTAAAGATGTGGGTTTAATATGTGCCGCCGACACGCCAGGCCATGCTGGAGTACAACGGCGAGTACATGTGTGGAGGCATCCTCCTGGACGCCACGTGGGTCCTGACGGCTGCCCACTGCGTGTGGCGCGCCAACCCGTCAAGGTTGCGGGTGACGCTGGGTAAGTCCTGTCCTGACTTGGCATTGCCAATGAGAGTTGAGTCAGCGTTCATTGTCGAGTCATATGTCTGTCTGATCAGGTGAACACATCCGCTTTGTGCCAGAGGGCACAGAGCAGGTGAGAGGGGTGGCAAAGGTCACCATCCACCCAAACTACGACCACGTGTCGTCGGACAACGACATCGCCCTCCTGCAGCTCTCCGCGGCTGTGGAGATCGGCCAGTTCGTCCTGCCTGTGTGTCTCCCACCGCAGGGGGGCAGTTTCGTCAGGGTGACGCTGGCGTCCATGCGCAAGTCCGTCGTGAGCGGCTGGGGGAAACTGTCTCAGTCCGGTCCCGAGGCGCAGGTGCTGCAGCGCCTTGAGGTGGCACGGGTCACCCTGCAGGAGTGTCAACAGCAGACCAACCTCACGTTCACTCCCAACATGCTGTGCGCTGGCTTCCTGGAGGGCGAGCAGGACTCCTGCCAGGGCGACAGTGGGGGGCCCCTCGTCACTCGCTACAAGAACACCTGGTTCCTGAGCGGCATTGTCAGCTGGGGCAAGGGCTGTGCCCAGTCTGGCTTCTACGGCATCTACACGCGAGTCGGAAACTACATAAACTGGATCGATGGCATCGTGAGCTCTCCACAGGCTCAGGGTCGCCACACCAGCTCCTAGATTGGACCCCAGTTTATCCATCTTCTATTTACCTTCTCTAGAAGATTCCAGACAGATGTTACTGGGTAGTTTCAGTTAATCTATTCAAGTTGTGGCATAACCAATGGTAAAGAGGCTCTGCTAGGAGGACTCTTCCAGACTCACCTGTGGGGAGCGCCAATCCCTGAAGGACCCCTGGTGTCATCATGAATTACTGACGTGTACCTCAGATGTGTGTAAGCTGTACTTCAATAACCATCATGAATTACTGACGTGTACCTCAGATGTGTGTAAGCTGTACTTCAATAACCATACACACGCAAACAATATAGATTCATGTCATTCGGGGGCACGTTGTCTTTTTTGAGCTACTGCTTTGTATCACAAAAGGAATTTGGGTGTCAACTGTATAAATAATAATTTGCCATAACTGATATCACCATTAAATAAAGGAATTTAATTTTCAACTTTTATATATAGTTCAATTTTAATGTATGTTGGCATGGTAATTATTCAGTAGTACTGGGTGTTTTGCTTGAAGGTTTCATATTTTGTGCATAAACAAAAATGATCAAGGTTTAGATTGACTTCCCAAAAGGAACTTCTGAATCTCTGGGTTAAATCCGGGCATGTGACATGAAGTGTCTTTTATGAAATAAATCCTCTGTGTTAGAGAGGTGAGCTGCTCAGAGTGACCGTGGGCCTTTAGGGTCATGTGACCACAGGAGTGGGGGAGGGTGGTCCCCGGACTTTGGACCCCAGAACGGAGACCCAGGGTACTGTGAGAGATCCAGCAGTATTCACCATGTGGTTGCAGCTCCTCTGTCTCTCACTCGCTGTGTGCGTCTCCCGTCCTGCTGCAGGTAATAAATCGCCCCCATGGCTCCCTGGGAGACCCTAAGATGGCAGGATTGTGGTCTGTGTGGGTGGGGGCTTGATTCTGATGCGACTACGATGCCAGCAAATTTTTACTCACTCTTTTGATTCGTAGTCGCATTTTGACCTTATCTCCATGCCTGGCTGGTTGATCATGCACTTGTGTGACCGCAGTATGATAGCATGTTGGAAGATGAATTGCTTATCAAAATTCCCAGTAAAATTGAATTGTTCCATGGTTCCATAGCTCCATAATAGACTACAATTACTAGACCATCATCTGATGGTTCTGCATATTTGCATGAACTGCCCCTGCAGAGTGTTTATCTCTAGTTCCATGCTGAGCTCACCTTGACCTCTGACTAGTATTCCTTGGCCGGGATGAGGCCCACCATCTCCTGCAGCGATTCAAGAGGGCCAACTCCGGCTGGTTCGAGGAGTTGAAGATGGGGAACCTGGAGCGGGAGTGCCTGGAGGAGAAATGCTCATACGAGGAGGCGAGGGAGACGTTCGAGCACGAGCAAGCTACAGTAAGATCAGAAATTCTGTGTGCTCCACTGCTGATTGGACTGTATCAATTAGACAAGATATTCTGTTTTTGTTGCTTAACAAATGCATGTTTTGGAATAAAACTACAATCTGACCTCAAGTGAGCTTCCTTGTGTCTGCTAAGGTTAGGAAAACCTCTAGAAGCTGGAGAGTACATGGAAATTGTCATTTTTATTTCCTTCTTTCTTCCTACAGGAAGAGTTTTGGAAGACTTACAATGGTGAGTAGCGGAACTCTCTCCTAGCCTCAAATCTAAACTGCCTATTCAGTACAGTGACCTCGGTGCTCTGTCACTGATATCTTTGGACCATGTTCTCTGTGTACAGTTCAAGATCACTGCCATTCCAATCCATGTCAAAACAACGGAACCTGCACCAGCCAATCAGGATCGTCCTACACGTGCTTCTGCATTCCGCCTTTCAGTGGGCGAAACTGTGAATTGGGTAATGTTACACACACCAGTCTCATTTCCTGTAGGCTCGTTTCTGTCTTCATTGGCTATGATGTCGCTACCATGGATTCAAGATCATGCCTCATCCCTCAATCTGGATAACGAGGATTCACCTTCAGCCTTGGCATGTTGCCATGTTCCTCTCCCCTCCTCCTCTTCCTCTAGTGTTCAAAGAAACACCGGATAACTGCCTTCACCGTAATGGCGGGTGTGAGCATTTCTGCCACGAGGCTGGCGGTCAGCGCCACTGCTCCTGCGCCGACGGTTACGCCCTGGACGCGGACGGACAGCACTGCCTCTCGCAAGGTAACTGGCTTCAGAACGACGTGGCTTCGGCTGGGCCTTCGAGACGGTGAGGGGGCGGATGTGTTAGTGAGGGTCGTGGTAGCCCTGTCAGTCTCTCACGCTTTCTTCTGCAGAGAAGTTCCCCTGTGGGAAGATCCCGGTCCTGCAGAATGATGAAGCGAATGGGGACCACCGTGGAAAATCCCTCGGCAGGATCGTCGGAGGGACCGTGTGCCCGAGGGGTCACTGTCCCTGGCAGGTGGAGAAGTCACTGTACTTTCCCGCCTGATTTGGCACTTCGTTTGAATCAGACCCTTTGCGGTCTGTATTTAACCGCTAGGAGTATTAGAAACAACATTCATGATTTAGAAGCTTTTATTTCATTTACGACATTATAGGAATAACAGAAACATGGGTAAGTGACAATGATGGAGGAGAATATCATATGGATGCTTACACGTTGTTCAGTAGAGACCGGATAGGCAAGAAGGGAGGTGGTGTTGCAGTACATGTAAAAGAAAACTTGCAGGCAAGGGAGCTCACTGATAAATATAAAAGTACAGAAGCTGTACGGATAAAACTAGATGCTAAAAACTCAAATGGCCTAATGGTCAGTGTTTGTTATAGAGCAGCTAATGTAGCAGAGGAAAGCGGAATGCTATATTACGATATCAGGATTATGAGTTATATAAATGATGTGGTGGTTATGGGTTACCTGGGATACAGTGGGCCTCTGGCTCTTCCGTAAATGAACTTGAGATGGTGGAATTAGTACAGGCTTGTTTTTTAACCCTGTTTGTTAATACCCCTTCAAGGGGAGAAGCCCTTCTTGCTCTTGTTTGCTCTAATAACCAGGATGGGATTGGAAAATTAGAGGTTTTAGAACCATTGGACGGTAGTGATCATAACATGGTTAAATTTGAGGTCAATTTTAGTGTCTGAAGAGCAAAGTCCAAAATAAAAGTATACCATGTTAGAAAGTCTAACTTTAATGGTATGAGACTGAAATTAGGAACTGTAAACTGGATGGAGTT
>JAODUD010000001.1:47735302-47755366 GCA_026784285.1 Stomatorhinus walkeri | reverse complement strand
TTTAGTCTGTGGGTGGAAACCAGAGAAAACTCTTGTGAGTTTAACATACAGGGCTATTTGAACGCATAACCCTGGAGATGTGAGGCCGCAGTACTACTCACTGAGCCTGCGATCTGCATGTCACGCAGGGGAGCACGACCTGGAGAAGATGGAGGGCTCAGAGCAGGTCATTCAGGTGGCAGAGATCGTGAAGCACGAGCACTACAATGCAAAGACGTCAGACAATGACATAGCCCTTCTGCGCCTTCGTGCACCCATAGTGTTCTCGCCCTACGCCGTGGCCGTGTGTCTGCCGCGGCGTGAGATGGCCGAGCGTGAGCTGTGGGCCGTCACGCTGCACACAGTCAGCGGCTGGGGCCGCCGCAGCGAACACGGGCCTACGTCGCAGGTCCTGCGGCAGCTGCAGGTGCCCCGCATCCGCACCGCCGAGTGCGTGGAGAAGAGCGGGGTCAAGCTCACCATCAACATGTTCTGTGCCGGTTACATCGAGGGTAGGCAGGACTCCTGCAAGGGCGACAGCGGCGGTCCCCTGGTGACCCGCTACTTGAACACTTGGTTCCTGCTGGGAATCGTCAGCTGGGGGAAAGGCTGCGCCCAGCCAGGGAATTATGGGATATACACTCGGGTGTCCAACTACCTGGACTGGATCCACCTGCGTGTAGCACCAGCCAACAGGACTGGCAGTCCCACCCTGGCATCCACGCATGCGCCAAACCACACTGTCATCTAAATCAGTGCCTGGAGGGTCACGAGTAGTCGTCACCCTCTGCAGTCAACAAATTTGGGTCAAGACCAAGGAATAATGTGGGTCTTGAGCAGGCATGTAGTAAAATGATGGGTTTAAATTCTCCCCAGAATTGTTGTTTGCGATCAGGCAGACAGCAAAATTTAGGAACCCCTGCGAAATTTTCTTTAGCCCCTTGGTCAGCAAAATCTACATTGAGGGGCCTGTTGGGGGGGGGGGTGGTTGCTGAACTCTCCACGAAGTTCGTTTCTGGCTCCAGGCTTCGTCCTGAGGCTAGACCATTTGAGAAGCACTGAACTAAATCATTGTAACCGAAAGCCTATTCTCATCCACTCAGAATATACGGAACCATAAGCCGCAACATAAAAACATCTGGCTGCTTTTAGTTGTCCCACCATGCTATTTATACTCTTCATGTTTATTTTCTGTTAAACCCAGAAGGTTGCTGGGTCATAGCCAACTGAGCCATCCTGTCGCCTAAAAAAATAAAAGGTGTACCAATCACCTCTCTCATTTGTTTAGTTTTTTTTGTGTGAGCCACGTATTTTCCCGGATTTGAGCTGCATCAGTGTTTGCACTTTCTCTCAGGGTCGATAAAATGTTCCTGTGACCACAAGTGTCTTTTATGACAGTATAAACCCGTACAGCCCACACCTACACTCAACATTCGTGTATAAGTGGGGTGACGTGACTGAACATCCGAGACTGAAGAGTCCAGGTTTGTCCATGAAATGCTCAGCAATAACGCTTCAAACCACCCAAAAAACATACTTTTACCCACAGAAATAAAGCTTCCTCCAGACCACAATAATTAAACTAGTCCTAAATATCACGTTTATAAAGTAACTTTACTAAAAAAATTATTAGGGACATTATTGTGCAAGGAAAAAGCTTAAACGTACCTCAAATAAATGCAATGCAACACAAGAATATGATATAAAATAAATATATATAAATATAATATAAATATAAAGACATAATAGGGCAAAAAAGATGAGGTATGCAAGTAAAGTGGAAATTCACACATGCCGCTTTTCCCATAAGAAAGGATTAATTCATATGTGACTAATGTGAGTTTGCCAGGATATTCCTGATCAGTTTGCACACAAAGCCCCTGGGCAAAACACATCGGGCCCCTCCTCCCGCGCACACGCACACGCACGCACGCGCATACGTATATGTAGCGGTGCTGAAACGAGTTTTAAATGTGGGTGCAAGAACACAAAATAACTTGACAAGAGAATTCGACTGTCCCTCGAAAAAAAAAATGAAGTTTTAGTGGCTAAACTGTATTTTCTACGCTTAGGCATGCATTCTACGGCAGGGATGACATTTTTGGCATAACACCGGTGTTCTGTCGATTAATGCTGCCTTGTCGAAAAATGTTACCGTAGTGCTAATCGATAGCCCTAACCCTAACTCTTACCCTAACCCTAACCGTAACCCCCTAAAACCCTCACCTTAACCCTATCCCTAACCCATAAAACCTAACCCTAATCCCAAGATGGTGGAACTGCACATGCGCAGAAAGGCTCGATAGCACGTCTCGATAGGTGGGATTTTATGACAGAACACCTAGTTGAGCTGGTTTGCTCCCTTAAGTGGCTGGCTTAGGGGGCTAAACTATATATTTACAAAGACTACAATAAAACATCCAGAAATATGTAGTCTAACAAATCACTATTTAAAGAAGGTAGCCAACCTGGCGAAATTGCAAACAAATTAGAAGGCCCACGACATATAATCGGGCTATATACAGTCGTCAAACAGACGAAGACGTTAGGCAGCCTTTAGATCCTACCCGTCATGCACTGCAGTTTTTTGCAAATTCCTGAAACGGAAAACCATTAAATACATAAGGAACAGCTTGGTTTGACTTCAAAACATTACTATGTATTATATTTTAAGTTTGTGGTAGGGATTTTAAATTACACCATACACCCACCATGATAAGAATGTATACAAAAAATGACAGATATATAAAATCACAATCACAAATTTCAATTGAAATGTAAATAATGTGTTCCAGCCGTCATATGCTTCTGGGGAACTGTGTAAGTATACCTTCATGTATATTTAGTGTGTGGGGGGGAACCTCTACGAACCAGGGGGGAGCAGTGGCCCCGCCTATAGCTCCTCCCATTTCTTGATGGGCGTTGACCCTGCTCCATGTTTGGCTGCTGGTTAATTTTCTGCCGGGCAGGTCAGTGACTTCGTCCCCCATCACCCGTTTGCTCTTGCTCTTGCCTGGAGACGTTGCTGCAACGCAGGCTGCCATGTCAGGTTTAATGCTCTCGCTGCTTTTACTGCCGCTGTGTGCTGCCAATGGTGAGTACCGGAGTCCTGTTGCGGTTCCGCCGGGCTCGGAATCCTGGTACCTTCGGGTCGGGTGCCAACTCTGCTCAGGTTGTGCTGGGTGATGGCTTGCTTTGGTTTTGCCTGTTCTGTATGAGTGTGTTGGGTTTTGAAACAATTTGCGACAATACTGGTGTCATTATTGGCTTTTGAATTTTAACCAAACAGTGCTTGGCTATTTTTATAAGTAACAAATGCTATTTACCTATATCCATGTTACTTTACTTGAATTAGCCATGTTCTGGAAGTAACCGTTCTACTCAACTATGCTAATCTGTCATCCTCATCGGTTTTCAAAACACATTATGGCACTTTGTCTTGGTTTGTCTTGGCCTCTGTGACCTGGCACTTTACCCGGTTCATCATTCCGTCTTTCCGAAGTCTTCCTGAGGCCGTACGTTGCCCATTCTGTCCTGCACCGTCCCCGACGAGCCAACACCGGCCTGCTGGAGGAGCTGAAGAAGGGCAACTTGGAACGGGAGTGCATCGAGGAGGTGTGCGACTACGAGGAGGCACGGGAGGTCTTTGAGGACGACACCTTGACGGTGAAGCTCATAATTTCCATTAGAAAGGTTTTCTTTTAACATGAAATTGAGAGATTGCAGAGCAACAGCAATGCTAAAGCTACTTCCCAACTTGTTTATTAATTACCTTTTTGCACTTTTACAAAAGTATTCAAATGAAAGGAACCCTGATACTTGAATCTGGAACAATATTTTCATCCCATTTGTATAGTGATTATCTTTTGGTTTTTTCCCCCACAGAATCGGTTTTGGGCGATTTACGAAAGTAAGTGAACATACCACAGTGATTGTGTCAGGAGCTGATGAAAATACCTGGGATGTCCCAGGAGTAAGTTATGAGTAAATTATCACCATTGTTGTTCTTCCTCAGACCGTAACCCATGTGACCCCAATCCGTGCCTCAACAACGGAAAGTGTGTCCATTTTCTCTCAATCTATCAGTGCCAATGTCCCGAGGGGTTCCTAGGGAGACACTGCCAAGAAGGTTAGTGAGGCACTTAGACCACTGCACCTAGCAGGTCCCCAGCCACAAAATGTGCTTTTATAGTGCTACAGACTTGAAGGTTATTGCCTTCGTTGAGTCTATAACCATGTCAAATGGTGATGCTTGATGGATAATAAAGGGTCAGTGTGTGGCTCAGTGGGTTTGAAGACTGTTTCCCAATCCAGTCCTCGGGAGCCCACAGCCGGTCCATGGTTTCGCTCCCTCCATGCTTTGGGTGACCACCCAATCCATGTCAGGAGGAACACTGAGCTATTTCTGGTTTTACAGGCTACTTTAAAACTGAAAGGCTTCCATGTTCTGTTCAATAGTTTGGTTTGTCTTGTGCTTTTACTGCTTTCTTGCCTTGATTGAAAGACTCATCCAGCTGTTTCAGATTAACATTAATGACACAGGCATGAATAGGAGACTGACCATTCAGCACACAGAAAGAACTCAGCGCCCAAGTGAAATATGGGTCCTTTTAATTGAAATGGTTGAAAAGGTACTTCACAATGTAGCTCAATGTATCCCTCCTGACATGGATTAGCTGGTCACCGTATTTGTGCTCCCTTCCAGGCAGATCACATTTCTGCTCCCAGCTGGGAAGGAGCAAAAACATGGACTGTCTGTGGGTCCCTGAGGATCGGATTGGGAAACACTGGGTTAGGATACTGCACCTGTGACATGAAAGTCACCAAGCTGAAGCCCATCCTTGACAGAATAGTCACATGTCCATTGGGCCCTTCAGCAACCACCCTGAAATGCTCGAGGCATCTCAGATAAATTAAGCACCATTTCTCTGGTGAGCCCACACTGTGTCAGACTGGGCTTAGTGATGCCGTATCAGAGAGAGGAGATCACCATAGAAGATTCCGTGACACGGGAAACAGTGCCGCACCCCACCTGCAAGCCGACCTTCCCCCGTTTCCCGCAGCCGGAGTAGCTGAAACACTGAAGTGTCGCTATCTGAACGGGGGCTGTGAGCACTTCTGCAACGACACAGAGGAGCAGGTAACGTGCAAGTGTGCCGACGGCTACGCCATGGCGGAGGACGGGCGGAGCTGTGTCGCTGAAGGTGAGGAGATTGGGAGGTAGTGGGGGTAACTGTAATGCCTGCAGTAGGCAGCAGGTGGTGTAGCGGTTAAGGATGTGAACCGGTAACCTAACACATAAAAAAAATACTCCAGCTGTATAAATTGGTTGAAAAAAATGTAAAGTTTAAAGTTAGGAACTATATGTATTTAATACCCCCCCATCTGAGTCTATGTGACACAGTTTGTTATACGGAGCTGTGTGTTTGTCTCACAGTGCAGTATCCCTGTGGTAAGGTACCACTCTCGGAGGTCTCAAAACTGCAGGCCAACAAGACAACGAGAGAATCAATGTATAGCCAGTACTGCCCCAAAGGCCACTGCCCCTGGCAGGTGTGAACCCTCAACCGCAACCACGAGTGACCTTTGCTAACAGAGGAAAGCTGGGACGTCTCAGTGCGACCAGAAAGTCATGTAGATCTGTAGCTGCCAGGGGAGAAACGAGAAAGGGGAAGACTATCAGGGACTCTGACACTACAGGGGGCATGAGGGTGGATATTGGTATGGAGCTCATTTGGTAGAATTTTTCAAGGGCTCAGACATGTGTTTGTGCAACCCCGGTTGTTGCTACTAGTTGGTTCATTTTGATGGTTTGATCTGTATCTTTGGGGTGGGTCGGATTGCAGGTTTTGTTGCAGCACAAAGGCTCTAGCTACTGCGGGGGGGTCATCGTTCATCCAAGCTGGGTGGTCACCACTGCCCACTGTCTGATCAACCTGAATGTCGAGGACCTGATGGTGATCGCAGGTAGGTCACGCGTGTCTGCGCGGCCGCATGCGCCCCCCCCCCCACCATGCTTCATGAAGCTGATCGCCGCTCTTCCCGCAGGGGAGCACGACCTGAAGCTGGTGGAGGGCACGGAGCAGGAGATCCATGTGGCCGAAGCTGTCCTCCACGAGCTGTACAATGTCACAACTAGCGATAGCAACATTGCCCTGTTGAGGCTACAGCAGCCCATCATATTCTCCGACTACGTCGCGCCCGTGTGCCTCCCGCTGAAGGAGTTTGCCGAGAACGAGCTGGCGGCCATGCGGTACTCCAGTGTCAGCGGCTGGGGCTGCCGGATCAAGGCTGGGTATCTCCGGGGAGACATAGCGTCCCTTTACCCGCCCACCTCACGTCTCTTATGGAGGATGGCCGTGCCACTCCTGTCCCCCGAGCAATGTGCACTGAAGAGTGGCATGAACCTTACCAGCAACATGTTTTGTGCCGGCTACCTCGAAGGGACCACCCTGAGCAGCTGCAAGGAGGACAACGGGAGCCCCCTGGTGACACAGTACGGGGACACAACCTTCCTGACTGGGCTGGTGGGTTTCAGGGCCTGCACCTACCAGGGATACTTCAAGATATACACCAAGGTCTCCAACTTCTTGGAATGGCTGCACGCGCACATCAGTTCGGGTATCGCACCGACTGGCGGGCATCTTCAGTCTTCCACCAACCAAACGCTGCCCCCTATGGTCATAGAGCAGCAATTCACCTGAGTATTCCTCCCGCAGGTTGTGTCATGCGAGACTTGAATGTTAACATCAGCTAAAGGTGTTTTTTGATTCCCTGTTTTGACTAAATAAAACTTCATGAAAGCAGTAACATTGCCTTGAGTGTTTTTCCAATACATGAACCCACCCCCTGTCATGTGTATGACATTGAGATCTGCCATCGATCCAGCTTAACATCTAATTTAGCAGATGTGCATCTTTGACAGAGCAGGGTTAGCCAGTTACTGGAGCAACATTGCACAAGCGCCCATCAGTAAAATTGTTCTCTTAACCCTTGGATGTGAACCAGCAGCCTTCCAATTACAGGCATAGCATCCCAACCTACTGAGCCACACTCTACCCCCTGGAGAACATCTACTGAAGCAGCTGGAGTTCATATGAAAGACCTACTCACGTATGTAGGCTTGCACAACACAGACAGAGGCCGAATCAATTTGAGAGCATGGGTCATAGGCTGTGCTCAGATATGCACACAACTCTCCTGGAACAACCCCCGATATGGGTTGCCATTGGTGGACTTGCTGATGGTCTTCAATGACTTCCTGAGTTGCCTTTTAAGGACGAGGATTGCATTGGGTCATAGCTCTGCCCCCACCCCTTCAAAGTCTCCTCACTCGCTGTTTTTATCCATCATCTCCTCCCATTTCATTTCTCCATCTTCCAATCACTTCTTCTTGCCTTGCTGACTCCTCCCCCCCTTTGTTTGCGATGGGGGTCAATGGCATTCCCCGTCAGATCCATTCCGGCTGTGGCAGCGTGGAAAGTGCAATATTCAGCTGGAAAGCACCATGTTCTGTTTTATCCAGGCCAGTCTTCTCCTCCTGTCACTGCTGCCAGAGGCTGAAACCGGAGGTACGTACTGTAAGCGGGGCACGATTTCGCAGGTTGCTGTGGGGAGCCAATACCATGCATGGACTTCACAATACAAGCTTCATAGGAATGCGTATCTGCATTGTTCATGGTTCAGCAAATTTCTACTATACATCTATCGATGTATAGAGTCTATGGAGCAATTAAAGTTTGGTCATAAAAAGACAACTGGACTTCTGAAGAATTTGAAATAGGAAGTCACTTAATCACCATGCTACCTGGGAAAGGTAAATATCATAAACATTGATGGTTGTAGCTATTTCATCCATGAAGTCAACACCAGCTTTCAGAGGTACTTTGGTGAGATCATCATGCCATTTTCAACTTGTCACAGCACTCGGTGTGTAGAACAACGGCCAATTGATGTGAAAATTGCATTAACCTCTTTTTGTTTTTTTTGTTGAGAGAGAATATCAAGGAGCTCATCTATGTTCTTATCTATGCTCATATTTCTACGTTCTTATAAGGGAGAAGTTGTACTCTAGCACTAAGAACTGTTCTGTGTCTCTTAAATAGATCAATGGTTCATCCAAAGGTTATTGAGAATTTGACAGACATGTCCATGACTGCGTAATTAAAGAGTATCCAGAGACGGATCCAGAAGCTGACCCTTGGTTCCTGTGTTCCTCAGTTTTCCTTCAGAACCAAGATGCCAACCAGGTGCTGAGCCGGAGTAGGCGGGCAAACAGCTTGTTTGAGGAGTTTAAGAAAGGAGACATGGAGCGGGAGTGCGTTGAGGAGCGTTGCAGCCGCGAGGAGGCCAGGGAGATATTCGAGAACGAGGAGCGTACGGCGAGTACTCCTTTTGGCTTTTCTGTGCTTATTCTGTCAACCTTCCAGCAAAAATATTAGTATTAAATGGACTGCAGTTCAATTATTGTTGTCCATAAATGGACTTGCTTGGTAGATTTATATACTCATATTTAGGCTGTTTCCAGGTGGTTTATATGGTCAATTTGGAGTATATAGTACATTACAAGCATTAGGGATTCTACTCCTTCCTTAAAGCTGACTGATTGGCTGAATCCAGTTGGGGCCCTTGAGAAGAGTTAAGCATTTGAATCCCATAGGATGTCTCAACATCGAGATTTATTTGCGTTCCTTGGTGGCAGAAATATGTCCATCAGCTGGATGATACCTAAAATGTCCAGGAATGGTCCAATGACCACAATGAATTCAGCTTAACGCAGTGGTCCGCTCAGTCGCCAGACCTCAGATTCACTAGCGATGTCATGATCAGATGTTCAGTTTGGAAGCTCAAAGCAAAGCAAAATCAATAAGGCAGAGAAGCAAGACCATCCAAAGACGTAATTCAAATGGGTCAGTAAGAAGGGGCTGGTTGGCGATGCAGCTAAATCCAGGAAAACACACAGGCAGGAATCGGTTCATTCAGGAGGCCGGAAACACAAATCACACTCAGAAGGGCTCTTCTAGCCAAAAAGACTTTGTGAGGGTCAGGCGCTCAGTATTTTGCAAGATCTTCAGAGAGGCACAGGGAGACATATTCAGAGTCTAATTACTGATGATGCAGTGCAGCTGTTAGTTTTGCAGGGAGGGCGATGGTTAGAGGTGTGGGGGTTTATGTAACGCTTGTGGGGGTTTATGTAAAGCTGGTCAGGGCTGATCAGCTGCAGGCATGACCACCAGCTAATTAAACCCAACTGTGGGAAGTGATGAACTCATCCCTGTGAAATACTTTTATTGCCTTGCCCTAATTAATTGAAGTTATTAGGAGGTCAAGTGGGTACAACACCATATTAGGAAGGCATCCCTAATGCTTTGTACACGTATTGCAATGTCCCATTCACCCATTGATCCGTAGAATGGTTGTACAATGCATTTGCCACAACTGTAGTGCACAATGAATATTTAGGTCATTGGAATGCAACAGAATGTCTTAACATTTGTGGAAAAACCATAAACCACTTGAAACAGTGTCAGTATGTGAAGCAGACACCAAACAAGCATCCAGTCTTAAGAAAACAGGAAGTGCCCTTCCACATCTGACCCTGTGGCTGCACCGTGAACTGAATAACTCAGCAAAGTGAGCAGGAAGTCTGTCATCATTTTCATCCTCCAATCCTTCTCCTAAACTTAATGTGTTAATTCTTCCTCATAGAATGAGTTCTGGAACGTCTACATAGGTAAGATTTAACTTTCTGCACTACTGGGGGGCAGGGCAGGAAATGAAGCAGTATTTCTTGTAACTATGCTGTCAAGATGTGTAAATAAATGTGTGTGTGTGTGCACAACATACTTTTCAGTTTGGGGGGAGGGGTGTTTGCTTGTGCGTGAGAATGCAGGAATGAAATCATGGCCATCCATAGACTTTCTCTGTAACTCCACAGATGGGGATTCCTGCAGGTCTGTTCCCTGCATAAACAATGGCACCTGCAAGGATGGAATCGGGAGTTACACGTGCTACTGCGCTGCTGGCTTCCAGGGCACCAACTGCGAAATCGGTAGGGCGATGTAACCACGGCGACTGCCAGCGACAGCTTTGTCTTAGTGCCAGTCGCCACTGTAACACTGGAGCCTCCAACAGCGTCTCCTAACCGCACCTCTGCCGTGTCCTGTAGCGATACCAAAGCAGTGCGACTTTAACAACGGAGACTGCGAGCATTTCTGTAACGTGGTTCATAATCACGTCATCTGCTCATGTGCCGATGGATACGCCCTGGGGGACGATGGGAAATCCTGCCTGTCTAATGGTAAGCTAGAGCGAGGCAAACAGGCATCAGTATAGTTAGACACAGATAGATATAGATAGATATCTAGTTCATATATAACATAAAAGTTATATATTTATATTATCTATTATATCTAGTTCTATCTGTGTGTATTTTGTTCCGAAAAATTTTTTTCATAGCATTTCAACTAGGATGGGGAGGGCTAGTGGCACACTAGGTGATCATTTTCGGGGGGGCACTGGCAGTAATTTAATGGGGACTACAGCCCCCAGTGTCCCCCATCATGGTGTTGAAACTGCTAAATAAAGCAGCTGATATGGCTGCACATAAATGTAACTTGCAGCTAGGAGAAGGTGTGACTCCTAAACAAATTTCTGATAACGTGGGATGCTTACTATTTCTGAAAAAGCCAGTCTCTACCTCATGCAGCCCTCATAATAGTTTAAATGTTTGTTTTTCTTGTGTCTTTAATTCAGTGGGTCATATGAATCCAGGTCGCACATGTTTCGGACAGACACACTCGATGTGGTTCTTGCTGTGTGTAACAGATACAAACGCTCAGACACTCTGCTCCTGACAGAGCCCTTCAAATGCGGCTTCATAGTCAGCAAGCACAACACCCGCAGCATTAAAGTTTCCCAGCCGCTGTCTAACGCCACACCACACCAAAACATCTCTGCTGCGTTTGCTGCTGCGAGCAACACGACTCTGGAATCGTCCGAAGATGACGCTGAAGATAAGGATCTTTATACTGAGACTCGTATCGTCGACGGCAAGGAGTGTCCCGCAGGAGAATGCCCCTGGCAGGTAGATACTCAGCAGAGGTGGTGCAGGTCCAGACAGTAAAAATCCAGACCGAGATTTTGTTTCAACCAACAAGTTGAGCATAGAGTCACAGGGTACTCAACTCAACTGGTTGGTCGAAATAAAATCTTGGTCTGGATTTTTACTTTCTGGACCTGCACAATCTACCTCTGTCCTACAGTAAGCCTGAAAACCTGTCCCGTGGTCCTCTGACGGACTTGAGTATGACGGATCTTCTCCTGCCAAAGCACTGTGGTCAGTTTCAGCTGTCATGGGTAACAAATAAAGTTGAGAGTTTCTCTCCTTCCTCTTCCTTTTGTTTTTCCTTTTCTGCTTCCTCTTCCTCTTCCTCAGGCCCTCCTGGTAACCGAGGATGACCTGGGCTTCTGTGGTGGAACTATCCTCAGTCAGAAATTCATCCTGACGGCAGCTCACTGCATGAGGGAGGCACAGTCATTCTATGTTGTCCTGGGTACGCTCTAAAAAAACAAGTCATATCACCATGGAAACCAGTCTTCTGGAGTTGGAATGATGCTAATTAATTGTCAGGGTTTCTCATTTCTGCATTAGTTTTTTCTGCCTGGAAAAATGCTTGTCTTCCTACCAAGTGAGAGATATTTGGTTAAAAGTGTTTGTAATCATGAAAAGGAGAGTAAAAATAATGTTGCCTCACCTCCAGGGATCTGAATTCAGGCCTCCAGTCTTAGTGTTTATATGTCCTTCTGGCTGTTCTACAGGATTTCTCTGGGTACTACTGTCTCCTCCCAAGTCATTCAGTTACGCTGGCAGGTTTATCCATAGTGTGTGTTTATGTGCAGAAGTGGAAAGTTCAGGTCCAGAAAGTACAAATCCTGACCAAGGATTATTTGCAACCGACCAGTTGAGTGTAGAGTCATAGTCACAGAGTACTAAACTGATTGGTTGAAACAAAACCTTGGTCTGGATTTGTACTTTTCAGACCTGAACTTCACCGTCAATTATGTGTCTTCGGGTCATACTCTGGTCACCCCAGCTTTGTGCCTTATTCTGTCTGGTATAGTCTTCAAATGTATCCCTTAAAGTTATTACATATATTTATTTAGCAGGCATTTTTGTCACCTAAATTAAGTGAAATGAGGCAAATAACTATAGCACATTACAAACATACAGCTGTCAATAAGGATCTCCATTTTTACAGTTCAACAGTCCTTCGCTGCAGCTACTGAGCTAGCCTCAGGGGGGATTTATACATAGGGTATCTTAGGCTATAGCCTAGGGCCCAGGCAAAATTAGGGGCCCAACAGGCAAAATCAGGGGCTCCGCATTGGGAAAAATTGAAAGGTTAATTAGACTTATTAAATTTGGCCGACTCATTCGCCAGCAGCTGATTAGCAGATTATTAATGGTGCATCATTTTTTAATTCATCCAGAGGCCTCTTGGGAAGTCAACTCACTCATAGCTTTAGGGGCTTGATGCAAACTTCTCTGTAACTTCTCTTTATTTTCTATACACAAAGATGTTCTGAGAGCAGAAGGTAGAATCATTGGTTGGTCCCGCCTTCTCTAGTCGCTTGGACCCACCTCCTCTACAACCTAATTGGTCATCTCTCTGAATCAATCATTCTTCCTTCAGCACTCAGAACATCTTTGTGTAAAGAAAAACTCCCACGAGCTTAAAGCAGCATGACAATTGATGAAAATCGGCCTTCTTGTCTTTCTGCCCCCCGCCAACTGCCCCTCATCGCAGGGGAGACTAACAGAGATGTGGACGAGCATCGTGAAGCCCGCCACGAGGTAGACCTGGTGCTGGTGCACAGCCAGTACATGCCCGACACGTACCACAATGACATCGCACTCATCAAGGTGAAGGAGCCCATCAGCTTCTCGCCGTACATCCTGCCCGCCTGCCTACCAGAGAGCGACTTCGCCGAGCGCGTGCTGATGCGGCAGCAAGACGGCATGGTCAGCGGGTTCGGCCGTATCCGCGAGGGCGGCCCCCAGTCATCCGTGCTGCTCAAGCTCAGCGTGCCATTCGTGGACCGCAAGACCTGCATCGACTCCAGCAGCCTGAAGATCTCCAACACCATGTTCTGCGCCGGCTACAGCGACGAGGCCAAGGACGCGTGCCAGGGTGACAGTGGTGGCCCCCACGTCACCCGCTACAAAAACACGTGGTTTCTGACAGGCGTGGTCAGCTGGGGAGAAGGCTGTGCGCGGCGAGGGAAGTACGGTATCTACACACAAGTGTCCAAGTACATCAAGTGGATCCGAGGAGTCCAGAGGAAGTATATTCAGCTTTGAGGGATGCGCTGATGATGGAGGGTATTGCACAAACAAATTGTTGTGGAACTATGTATACGGCAATAAATAAAACAGATTTGTGAATGACCTGCTTTTTTGTTTGTTTCAAATACTGTAGCTTTGGTGCCAGAATAAATTCATTCAAGCAGAGCACTGGTTAAATTCCATCCCAGAGGTAATTTACAGAATCACAGCATAATAGGCAGGGATCTATTTCAGTTTCCTCCTTCAGAAAACAGTGGTCACATGCCTGAGTATGCATTCTCATTATAAAACTACAGGAAAACCCTAAGAGTGGGGCTTCAGGTGAGACCGTTCATTTCTTTAGCAGACACTGTTATCCTAAGAAGCATGCAGTTTTTGAGTATGCAAGGTCATACAGTCCCTGAAGTAACTGCGGGTTAAAGGCCTTGCTCAAAGAGAGCCCAATGGTATCATCACTCTGCAGCCTGTGGGATTTGAACCAGCAAGCTTTTGCTCACCAGCACGATCTCTTAACCAACTGAACCTCATGCCAACCCCATAAACAAGCTTATTTTGTTTCTACAGCTAATGTTATGTTTTCAAAAACTTTAACACCCAGCTCTCCCATTAACCAGTCACTCTATGCTATAAACAAAGAAATATAGGAATCTATGAGCTCATTTATATTTAGTTTAACTAATACTTTATCCTTCCGATTTCCTTTTTCTTATTAAGAGTAGTGGAATAAAGGCATCTCTATCGTTTTGTACCATATGCACAGTAAAGAACACGGGTTTGAGGCATGATTACATCATTGTCATGGTTATTCTTTCATCCTTACATTGTGTCCTGGGACCAGCTGTATGGAGCCTGTTTTCGTGTGAGGGTCTCACCTTTTCTGTTTCCCAGGTAGCAAACATATTTACAGTTTCAGCTGAGCTGAAGTCAGATCACTTGGTAAAATATAAACCCCCCACAGGCTCAATAAATTCACTTTTCGAGTTTGTTTTGCTGTGTTTGCACGGCTAGAGTCCACCTATGAAAATAAAAAGCATGTTTACCCGACTGAAGTCCGCCAACAAGCCTGTTTGGATGGCCAGCTTTCACTATTAAAACAACGGTTTCTGACGAACCTTCTGGTCCATCTCCCGCAACAGCAGCCCTTCTGACAGCAAGAAATGAGCAAAAAATGCTGGCACTACATTTTCATTCATTTTCATACATTTTCATTCATGCTTTGTAATGTTAATGAACATGTCTAAATATGTCATACTAATCACCGTTCAGTGACGGCATCATTGTCAGTAGAAGCTCCACAGAAGTGATGCCTGTATTACAAAAACTTGATGTATACACTCTCTGTTACAGAATAGTTCTGCCCATTCATCAAGCTGAGCCTCACAGAGGAGGGGTTGACAGGAGGGGTGGGGTGGGGGGGGGGCAGGTTTTCGGGATTCCCAGAGAGACAGACAGCTCTGTTCACAAGTTAGACCAACATGGCGCTATGGATCCGTCTTCTCTCCTTGACTCTGCTGTCTGGCTTCTTTCACGCTGATGGTAGCTTGAAAGGTAACTGTCCATTTTTGTCCGTCTCCAGAAATCGTAGAGCTGCGAAAGATGCCTGCTGAATCCAGAGTTGGCTGTCTGTATTGATGTGATTTAATCATAGCTGAGTCCACACAGTCAACAAAAGCTAGTCTGAAGTGAACGCAGAGTTAAAGAAATTAGGGCTGTGTGGTCAGGGGCAATTATTCAAAATTCAACATGGAACTCCGTTGAAACTCGTGTGTGTTCACTGGCAAGGATAATGTATGTAATCCATTTTATAATCGCTAAACATCTTAAGAGATTTCTGGAGAACGAGTGCTTTCGTATGGAACTTCACCAAACCGTCTCGCTATCCACCCTGGATACAAGGTCACCCAGGAAACACAGAGAAGTGTCCACAGGTGTAGCACTGTGACTGACGTTAAAAATAAGGGAGGGACGCTAGGTAAAAATGTTGAATTGAAATTTTGGGAATTTTTTATACAAATTGTGTGCTTCTGTTCCTATCAAGCGTGACAGTAAGACAGACAATTGTGACCGTAAAGGGCACTATTTTCTGATCTTTACACTAGGCCATGGGTTTGCGATATTAGGACCAAGTGGAAGACAGCTTGGTATTCCTTACAGATACCCTTTCCAGGTACTGACTTGTCCAACTGATAACCGCAGATGAGATGAAGGCATGACATCTCCGTCTTACTCCTCCTCCATCTCCTCAGTCTTTCAGTTCCCGCGAGATGCCAGTGCAGTCCTGGTGCGACCAAAGAGAGCCAATTCCTTCCTGTTTGAGGAGTTCTTGCAGGGTAACCTGGAGAGGGAATGCATGGAAGAACGATGTTCCTATGAGGAGGCCAGAGAGGTCTTTGAGAATGACCAAACGGCTGTAAGAAACCTCACACGCTGCTTCAGTGTTTCACGAACCTGCCTAGGATGTCCAAACCCTACCATTACATCATTAGTAATTAAGGATCATTCTCCTTTGTATTTTTTATATATCATGATGTATGTTCTTCAAAGCTTATCATATCGTTTATCATAATTCCACCCCAGAGTTTCTCATTTACTTATTTTTTGTGGCTTTGTGGTTGGACATATCTGTGAAGGAGGTTGGTTTTGGGCTTTCCCTAATGCGGGTTGCCCGACCTTCTGTGAGCTCGAACCCCTGTCTTTTCTTTTTCTGTCCAACAGCAAGCCTTCTGGACGGTGTATTACGGTGAGTCTCGCAGCTGTTTCGGGAAGCGGGCAGAAAGGATGGCGCAGCAGCCTCATGCCAGTTCCGTGCCCCTTTCAGACGGTGACCAGTGCCAGTCCAACCCGTGTCTACATGGTGCGACCTGCACCGACAAGATTGGTGGCTACAACTGTACTTGCACCGAACTGTACCAGGGGGTCAACTGCGAGAGGGGTAAAGGGGAGGGTCGGGTACCCCTGGGTGCTGGACACACTTTTTGAGATTTACTTTTCAATTCCAACACTAGAATTTCAGAAACTCTGAAATGTGGGAATGCTTGCTTTCAAACAAGATCATAGTATAGAATACATGTCAACCACAGTGAAAACCTGGAAAATTTGGTAAAAACAATAAAAGGTTAATGGATGATGACTGTAGACTCTAAAACTTGACACCTATAGTATAGTATAGTATAGTATAGTATAGTATAGTATAGTACAGTATATTAAAGAATAGTCCAAGTATAGCATAGTGTAGCTTAGCATAACATGGCGTAATATAATACAGAGGACAGCGTTGTTACACTCTGCACTATAACACTTCTCTGTTTTTATGCGAATAGATGTATCCCAGTGTCACTCTGATGGCCCCTTGTCCTGTGAACATTTTTGTCATCCTTCCTTCCACTCGTACAAATGTTCCTGTGCGGACGGCTACAAGATCCACAGTGACGGGAGGTCCTGCCTGCCTGAAGGTTCAGCACAAAACAAATCTCAGCCCCAGGCTTACAAAATGCAAAACCTTAGCACAGCTTTGATTATAAACGAATATGCACAGTGTCAGTGACAAAACTGTCAGGGTCCTGTGAGTCCCTGGATGGTCACTTTACAGAATGAAATCTCAGGTTTCTTTGTGTCTGGGTCAGGGTGAATACGTCTCTTCCACAGGTCTGTATCCCTGCGGGAGGGCTCCCATTCAAAGCCATGCTGCCCCACAGCCAAACCTGAGCGACCTTCCCTGCCCACAGGGTCACTGTCCATGGCAGGTGGGTCCTCCACATCGGGAACAACAAAAGCTGGCTGTGGCACACGAGTAGGAATCCGCTGCAGCTTCAATAGACGTTTGAAGGTCAACAAGTCTTGGAGTATGGAGAAAGTTCCAGGAACTGCAGTTCTTGAGAATGAAATGAGAATTTAACATGCAGAAACATGCATATCACGGTCGATTGAAGAGCCCAGTGAACTACAACCCAACCACAGCATCTATTTTTAGCCACGCATATGAAAGTAGGATTCTATGCTGTCGACAGGTGCGGTTGATTCACGCCAACGGGGAGGAATTCTGCAGTGGTGTCATTCTGGGCCAGCACTCACTGCTGACAACCGGCAGCTGTGTCTCTCAGGATCCCAATTTCCTTGTCATCATTGGTAGGTCATCACTTTCTTCCATTTTCAGAAAAAGATATGATAATTCACGCTGGAGCACCAGAGCCGCTGACCTGTAGCATACACCAACAGTTAAACATTAAGTTGCGATGGGAGCCTATATTAATATGTATGTCTACCCTGAACTATTTTGGCAAAGGTGAAGGGAGGGAGAATTTAATGTATCGGAGGAGAAATGTACTTTAAATGAACTTCCCCAGGAATAATATTCATATGTAAAAAGTGGAAGAGCACTACAGGGAATTTACCTTAACTACATGGCAAAGCATTATAAACTCAAAAACCGGCCGACTGTTATGACCATGTTAAGTATCTTGTTTTCCTGCTTACTGGTTTATCAAAGGCCCAGGGGATGGAAAGGACCCCAGTTTGAGGATGTCCGTGTCCAAGATCATCGTGCACGACAAGTACAGGAATAACGGCACTGGGAGCGACCTGGCCATGGTGCAACTATGGGAGCATTTTCAGTATGGCCCCGCAGCGTTCCGGGCATGCATCGCGGAGCGGGACTTCAGTGAGAACGTGCTGATGAGGGCCGGCCGCAAAGGTCTGGTGGGGACCCTGACGCCCTCGTACCTACCCCTGCAGCTCTGCCAGGCAGAACCGAACCTCACGTTCACTCTCACCAACAAGATGTTCTGCACAGACCCCCAAGATGCAGGTAGAGACGAGGGTGGCTGCAGCCTTCTACCTGGCACGCCCATCGTCACGATGGAGAAGAGGACTGCCTTCGTCACGGGTCTGCTCATCACACCCCCATCGCATGATTGTAGCAAAGGACACACCTTCACCAAACTCTCTCGCTACCAACCCTGGATACAAAGTCATCTAGATAACATTGAAAAGTGACCATGTCTCCTTTTGTGGAGGACATTTCCATATTTACTGTAGATATTCATCATAGATACCAGACAGACCCTATGTTCATTCCGAATGAATTTGCTCCTAGTGTTTCGTTGTGTGTGTGTGTTAATGAAGCTTTGTATTTGCTCAAGAATAACAAACATTTCAGAATTTTATTTCACACTCGAAGTAGAAAATTCAAGTAAAAAAAAAGAATAATCCACAAAAATATTCACAGATACTCTCTGGTTCACGCTCTGGGGTGGGATGATGGATGCAGACAGGAAACACAGGGGTTTCTGGATATTGTAGTTCAGGATACAGTGGATAGTGGGGGGAAGGGATTCTGCTTGCTGACCACCAGTTTCTGGTGTTGATGAGATATGTAGCCTTTTATGTGACCCTGGAAATTAAAGATAAGGGAGAAAAATGCTTAAAAATAAACAAACAACCTGAAGAATGCACTGTCATGTAATTATATCACACATTAACATTTATGTACTCAAGGTATATGTATACAATACTACAGGTAGATTTAAGGTCTTGTGTCAAGAGATGCTATGTAGAAGAGCGTATATGCTTGATGGACTCAGCTTTAATGTGAACCAGACACTAGGTGGCCAGCAGTTGGTTAGAGACTCACCATGTAGATGAGGTTGGCCAGGATGCACTGGACCTCGTCAATGTCCACATCTTCCACTTGCATCATCTTAAGGGCCACCAGGAAGGCATCCAGTGGCAGCTGATAGGTCTTCAGGAGCTGGTACCTTCACGGGACAGATTCGCGTCAACTTGCCCGCCCACGAGGGCACTCGTCTGACACCCTAGCCCCATTTACACTGCTAACCACTCACACTTTCTTGAAGAGGTTCCGGTAGGTGATGACCTTCAGCTTCTCGAGGATGAGGAAGATGCCACAGCGGATGAAGAACGTCTCGTGTTTGGCCAAGGCCTCGTTGAGGAGCAGCAGATTCCCCTCGCTGTCGAGGGCGAACGTTAGCGAGCGGGTGTGGAGGGTTGGAACGGGGAGAGAAGGAGGAGGCGGAGGAGGTGACAAAGAATCCTACCTGACAGCCTGGGTGACATCCGCAAACTGCATGAGGTCATACTTCTTCAGGAGCAGAATAGTTGGCATGTGACCCTAAAAATAAACCAGCATGACACTATGAATGGGGGAAGGTGCCAATGTTGTGATTTATCATGTGCCATGCAGGTCCTGGTCCAGGAAAACATGAAGTTTTACAAATGAGGACGTTCATAAATCAGTTGCAAGCTACCAGAAGTAAAAACCATGACTAACAACGGCTGCATCTCACCAGCAGCATTTTGACGGGCAGCAGGTATATAAGGATCATGCGCTTGTTCTTCTGACAGGACCGATGACAGTGCTGGAAAGCGAAGGACAGGTATTCCTCCGCTGACCATAAGGGGGCGCCCAGGCATAACGGTAAGCATGAGACAGAAGGAAAAGGCGGCACTGTTTAATAATGATAGGCTGCAATATGAGGATATAGGCAGAAGAGGCTGTTAAAGATTGGGGGGGGGGGGTGAGCATCTCATTCACCTGGTTTGAAGTCGCTGTCAAACATGGCCTTGCGGCCAACATAGTACTTGTATGTGACTCGTTGAGCCATGCTGTACTCGTCCTTGAGGTTGGAGCTGTCGATGGCTCGGATGAGAGGCTTACACAGGTGCAGCTTGCTGATCTGAAGCGAAATGGAATTCAAGTTAAAGCATTCAGTTGCGTGCGT
>JAODUD010000001.1:47717563-47727953 GCA_026784285.1 Stomatorhinus walkeri | reverse complement strand
TTGAGAAATGAACATTCAATGCACGAGCAACAGATGTAACAGCAGCTTAAGGATTCTCTGGACAATGTCTCCTTCTTGAAGAGAATGGACAGGTGCTGGCAGGATCACTGTAGGCAGACAGTAAGTATAGGCGACTATGTTTGGCCTTGTTTGATAGTTTACGTATACATTATTTGACATGTGACAGTCCGTAAGCATTTTAATGGTGGGGAAATTCAAATCTTTTAAAAAAAAAAAATTCTTTCTGCCCTCATCTGTAGATCATGATCCGGAGTATTTTTCTGTTTCTGGATCGCACTTATGTCCTGCAGAACTCACTGCTGCCATCTATTTGGTAAGACCTCCAGTCACATGACTTTATTTGCAGCTTTTGGACATCGTGTTACGTGATAAGCACGAGACGTTCTGTCTATAGAAGCAGGATTGAGTTCCCTATCCTTGCTTGTATAACCAAATGAGTAGATGTGTTTTCTCAAGCAAATAATAGTTCTTTCTAGGAATCTGACGATCCAGGTCTCGAGATAGTTCTTTTCCCACTTCTATAACTGTACTTTGGGCCCAGAAATATTACTCTGGTTTTGTGCTATTCGAACAAACAAAATTAAGTTTGCCTGAAGATGCTTGCCGGTCGCTGTACCTTTCAGTAATGTCGTTCTGTAATTATGCTGCTGTGCTTGCGCTGGCAGGGAAACAGGCCTGGAGCTTTTCCGGACCCATATTGTGAGTGACCACGCAGTCCAGAGCCGTACGGTCGATGGGATCCTGGAGCAAATCGAGCGTGAACGCAACGGAGAGACTATTGACCGCAGCCTGCTGCGGAGCCTGCTCAGCATGCTGTCGGACCTGCAGGTGATCCCACAAATCTCCACGGTGACTAGCACTAAACTGAAAAAAAAAAAACACAGTACGATCTGGCTTCTTGGTTGTAATATGCTTATTTTGTGATGGCCATAACAGTGAGGGTAGACTATGACTGTGTCATATTCTCCATTCGTAGGTCTATAAGGATTCATTTGAGCAGAAGTTCCTGATGGACACAAATCGCCTCTATGCAGCTGAAGGTCAGCGACTGATGCAGGAGAGAGAGGTTGGCCACACGCCATTCGTTACCTGACTGTGGCGATATGGATTTTCTGCCGGCCCACCTGAGCACCTGCGTCTATTTGCACAGGTCCCTCAGTACCTGCACCATGTATCTCGCCGGCTGGAGGAGGAGAACGATCGTGTCATCACCTACCTGGACCAGAACACGCAGTGAGTGTTGCTTGTTCTCTAACCTCGAGGCCTGTGGACTGAGGGTGAACGCACTCGGATAGTTCTCGGGTTGTATCGTAGGAGCCGGCTGTAAGCGGGAACTGACGTGGCCAAGGCCAGCTGTGGCAGTTGGGTTTGTAGACTAGCGTACGACTGACTGAATCCCCGCTTCCATGTGCACAGGAAGCCACTGATATTCACCGTGGAGAAGCAGTTGCTGGGTGAACATTTGACTGCCGTCTTACAGAAAGGTACAGGATTGGTATTAAAACTGCGAATGAACTGTATTGGCATGACCGAGGCTGAGAGCATCTGATGCCGGGGAATCGCCAAGGCAAGCAGAATCAGAGGTGTCGAGCCACCACTTTCGGTTTGACGCGCAAGCTTTCAGAGTGTGTTTCTGCATGCGTGAAGGCTTCTCTGCTCGCTTGCCTGAGGCCTTATTGAAGGTGATGCTCAGTCTGCATCTGTGTGTGTGACACTCCAGGCCTGGACAGTCTTTTGAATGAGAACCGTGTGACAGAGCTGGGCCTGCTTTTCCAGCTCTTCAGCAGAGTCAAGGGAGGCCTGGCTGCCCTGTTGCAGCACTGGAGGGACTATATCAAGGTAATGCGTGTGGCACTTAGAGTGGCTCCTCGAGCCGCAAAAGCCCGCACGCGCCGGGAGCACTCGCTGCACTCTGTCAAAGCAGACGCACGCATGCGTTGGTGTCCTTTTTGTAGAATTTTGGGGGTACGATTGTTGGGACCCCGGAGAAGGACAAGGAGATGGTCCAGGAGCTTCTGGACTTCAAAGACAAGACTGACCACATCATCCAGACCTGCTTCCAGAAGAACGAGAGCTTCCTTAACGCCATGAAAGAGTCCTTCGAAACTTTCATCAACAAGAGGCCCAACAAGCCAGCGGAGCTCATAGGTTACTGAACTTTGTCATCACTCTGAAACTACATCAGTCCCATCACCCTGCCCATCTAGTACCCTCTAGCTTTTGCTTTGGTTTTTGTGTCTTTGTGTATTTTAACATGCTATTTGAGTGTGAACTTAAAACATCTACATTCTGACAACTTAAACCAGATATATCACACCTATTAGGGAATGAAAACCCAGTCATGTGGAAAGTGAACTACATGCTCTTTGTTTGGAAATGATCAAGCGTGGTCTCTTCCATCTCTGCTCTTCCACAGCAAAGTATGTGGACTCTAAGCTGCGCGCAGGGAATAAGGAGGCTACTGACGAGGAACTGGAGCGGATCCTGGACAAGATCATGATCATCTTCCGTTTCATTCACGGTTAGTTTAGCCTGTGTGGCGTGAAGCAGAGCTTCGGCATCGTGCCATGACCTCTTCTCTATTTATCCATTAATAGGTCTTGTGAATTATAGTTTTTGAGATGTGCAGAGACCTAAATATTTACCGCTTTTGGACCCATCAGCTCTCATGACCTGGTTGTCTAACTTCTGATACGGAAATCCAGTGTCCCTCTGACATCAGCAGCTGTGAAAGTCTGTTTTGTTTTCCCTGTGTAAACTAGGACTGGAGTGTTTATACCATGTAATTAAATTACTGAATTTCACCACAGTTTTGGATTAAAAAAAAAAAAAAACTTCCCCCTCCCTTTGCACTGTAAATTGAATGAATGGACAGTATTGCCCCATAAAATATTACTGTTTGAAACTGCAATATAGATAAGTAGTTTAAGGGTTCTTGTATTACAATTGCCTTTTACAAATGCCTTCTGTGTGCTGTCTTAATTATATTTGGGCAAAATCTATTTCCTGAGGTTGTTGGCTATAGCAGCTTCCACGATGCTCATGCATGAAAGGGGTTTGCATGCTGTCTTTTACCCGGGCTGTCGATAAACCCGTATGTTTTCAGGAAAGGATGTGTTCGAGGCATTTTACAAAAAGGACCTGGCCAAGCGTCTGCTGGTGGGCAAGAGTGCTTCCGTGGATGCGGAGAAGTCCATGCTCTCCAAGCTCAAACACGGTGAGAGGTCGGCCGCGGACGGGGCCTTTCTGAGCGACGCGGGCTGGGCTCCAGTCCTCCTGTTTGCGGGGGAAAGTTGAGTCCAGACCGCTGGTGTTCTGCCCCTGCAGAGTGTGGGGCGGCATTCACCAGCAAGCTGGAGGGGATGTTCAAAGACATGGAGCTGTCCAAGGACGTGATGATCCAGTTCAAGCAGGTACACACCTAGGAGGTGCTATTAAGTGGGAAAGGGGTGTAATTAACTGAGGTTTTTACATCTGGCATTGATTGAATGTGAAGATTTAGGTTCTTTTATACAATGTAACTGTATAATAGTCAAGAATTTCCCCCTAGGATTAAGTTGATCTAATTTATTGTAAAATGCGTTAATGTTCTTGCTACTCTCCCCACCCACTGACCAGTACATGCAGAACCAAAGTGACCCAGGAAACATTGAGCTAACTGTGAACATCCTGACCATGGGCTACTGGCCGTCGTATACGCCCATGGAGGTTCACCTCCCTTCTGAGGTTTGTGTGTTCCCGGGAAGGCGTGTGGGGGCTGGGTGAGGAGATGAGGCTGTGTGTGTCTCACTGTCAGGAGACTCTTCGTGCAACATCTGTTTCCCCTCTCCCCATAGATGGTGAAGCTGCAGGAGGTGTTCAAGACGTTTTACCTGGGGAAACACAGCGGCCGGAAGCTCCAGTGGCAGCCCACTCTTGGCCATGCGGTGCTCAAGTCCGAGTTCAAGGAGGTGAGTCCTGATTGGTTGGACACTGGCCAGGTGCTCGGGTGGGGAAGAAGTGGTCTGATATGCTTACCGGTATATTTTAAGTCAGCAGACCTGCTGGATCAGCAAGGTAGCAGTAATACTTTTAACCCCGGTGGTCATGCTGAATTGGATATGAAAACCAATTTCCATAATTAGCTGGCTCCTAGTTATAGGTTATGGATGAATACAGTTGTGATTTCCGGGGCTCCTGTAGGGTAAGAAGGAGCTGCAGGTCTCACTGTTCCAGACGTTGGTACTGCTGATGTTCAACGAGGGAGATGAGTTCACTGTGCAGGAGATCCGCTCTGCAACTGGGATAGGTAACTCTGAGTGCCTTCCTACTCTGTTCACCTGACATTGTAGTAGGAGGTTCTTGACCCAACAAAGGTGTGGATGGTGGAACAGGCAGCCCTGGCTGTTTCTGGCCACCCAGCCGGTGACGTCTGCGCCTGCCGCTCTTCTCGCAGAGGATGGCGAGCTGCGCCGCACCCTGCAGTCGCTGGCTTGCGGCAAGGCACGTGTCCTGAACAAGACCCCCCGCGGGAGGGACGTCGAGGACGGGGACCGCTTCGAGTTCAACGCAGACTTCAGACACAAGCTCTTCCGTATCAAGATCAACCAGATTCAGATGAAGGAGACGGTGAGGTTGCACTTTAGTTTTTGGCCGTTTGTGTGTCAGATGAAGTATGATTCTTAGAAATTCAGGGGATTTGTTCAAATTCAGGGGATTCTAAGATGGCACTCGAAGACCGAATACATCTCCGTGTTGTAACAAGGATGTCCCATTTCAAAGTCTTTTTCAAATTTGGTCTAGAAACGCATCCTTCTTTTGCCCACTTGCAAAGGATCTGCCCATTGAATCCTTCGCTGCCTAACATATCCCAGCCTACCATGGCTACGTAGCCCGCGTCCTTCAAGGGGTGCAGTCCCTGAATTCGGACACAGTCTTCATCTGTGGAACACCAGTGGTTGGTGAGAATCAGGCAACCCACTGAACAGGGATTTCACTGTCTGACCTCCCTCCCCTACAGGTAGAGGAGCAGGTGAGCACCACTGAGAGGGTGTTCCAGGACCGCCAGTACCAGATCGACGCCGCTATCGTGCGTGTGATGAAGATGAGGAAGACTCTGAGTCACACCCTGCTGGTCTCCGAGCTCTACAACCAGTTAAAGTTCCCTGTTAAGGTCTCAAATCTGTTTTCTTGTCCTCATTTCCATCCTCACCTCTCCTTCACACCATTCCCTTCCTTCATGTAAATTTAATTGTTTGCGAATAGACACTAACCCCTGTCACTGATTTCTCTTTCCCTCTAGCCTGGGGACCTAAAGAAGAGGATTGAGTCCCTCATTGATCGTGACTACATGGAACGTGACAAAGAGAGCCCCAATCAGTACCACTACGTGGCCTGACCCGGCGCGTGACATGGGCACGTCCCCCGGTTGTTCCTTTGGTGGTCTGGCCCCCCGGCACCGTTTGATGCGCCCGTTTTCCGTATCGCACTCTTCATGTAAAGGCCATGCATGTAAATACTGAACATGGGCACCAGGCAGGCAGGGTAGAAAACGAGTCTGCTGGAGTCACTCTGAAGCACTTTCTTACATGATCATTTTACTGATTGTTGATTTTGTTCCCCTCCCGCCCCCTCCCCGATGGTCTGTTCTGCTGTAGCGCTTTATTTTGTGTCAGCCATGTTTGTTTGACGAGCAGCTCAGAAACTGTGAGAACCAATGATTAATATACAGCCGGACTGCCCGTTGTTTCTGAGATGGCGCCATAAACCTGGAGCATGTTATTTTTACTTAGGCACTTATTCAGTCGCAAGCACACTGAAACGGAAAACCTTCTCACGACGATCTGCGTTCCCACGTTTGCGCGGAGGTCGCATGGGGTGCGGAAGCGGTCAGGGTGAGGACACTACAAACACAGCGTAATGCTGGGGGGGGGGTCGCCCTGTCTTTTGTTAGGTTTTCCTTACGATCGCAATGATCGAACCGTTTGCATTCTATATGTTTTTGTTTTTTTGTAGACAAGCTTCTAGCTCTGTAAGGAGTTGAAAAAAATGTTAAACAAAAATAAAAATCTTTAAAGAAAAAAAAACATGCTGATGTAAAAGTTGTGTAAGTCTAAGGAGTTGATTTGGGCACAATCTGAACACAATCTGTTTCTTTTAGACAATATTTTCCGTGCTAACATTTCAGTGATTGAACAACATTGAATAACATAAACCCCTTAAACTAAGATTCTTAGATTTTAAGTAGTTTAACTGATGTTAGACTTGGGTCAGTAAGATTACATATACTACACAATGCTGTAAGCTCCAAAAATGTGTCTGGAAAAATTGCCTTTGTATGAATTTGGTTATTTCATTTCACTGTAATGCTCTGTTGTTTATAGCCTGGTTCCTTTTGTACTGTTTAGGGTGGTGTTCGTTCTCTGCCCTGTACCATTGCGAATGGGTGTGGTTTCCCAGCTTGTTCTGCTATATGAATGTACCGGATATGTAAATCCATAACTAAGAACTAAGAACAGTACCTCAAGAAGGCTGTGGTGCTGGTTTTTTGTATCTCACCACTAAATTGAGTCAATGTAATATTTCCTGGTCCTAGCAGATAAATATCTGCTACTGTGTCCTGCACTGTGATTTTTAAGCCTTAATTCGACGGTTTCTCAATACTGATCTTGAATACTTTATGCATATTATGAGTTTTATTGAGTAATTAATTTAGCTTTATTAAAAAGGAGACAAACAAGCATTCACAAACCACAATGGGTGACTTTGTCAAGCGCTGTAGCTGCAATGGTTTAATTGTAATTGATTCGATACTAGCCTTTCTAGTTCTAAGAGCTGCAACAATTAGATTCAAGCTACCAAAACAGAAGTCAAAATGCTTTTTGAGTTATAGCTGATTAATCTGTACCACAGGAAAAACGGTGAAAAGCTTGTATGAACTTTGGTGCTTATATGAACTTCCCAACACCGACATGTAAAACATTATATGAGGTTTCTTTCGTTTTATAACTTCTTATAGTACGGTACCACTACCACAAATGAAACTCGTGCTGAGGACTACACGGACGGCTTGCACACTTTCCTTTTTGCCATCTAAACTTTTCACATGTCTTTCCCGTATTTCGGCTCATTATGCTACATCACTTTTGTATGTCAATGAGGTATTCTAGTACTGCATCCTGCATAACTGGAATAGTAAATGACACTTAAGTGGTAAATGAGGTTGCACAATAAAGCCAAAGGCTTTAGAGCAACCAACACCCCCTCTTCCGGGTTTCAACGCACCCCTGTGAATTACTAATTGTCAGCTGACTCTATCCTGTCCGCCTGACCTCCATTCTTGTCTTCACACGCATACCGCAACGTGACATAATCCATCTGATCATGTTATACGCCAGAATTAACTAACAGACAACATGAAATGTATACATATTAATTATAGTGTGTGTTTGGTTACACTGCGATCATGTAGTTGCACATTCTTTCATTTAAAATGCTCGACAAGCCCATCATTTCAGAACACTTCATCACTGCAAGTTAACCACTTCGTTTTGTTAGCCGTAAAATGAATCTTTTGCATGTCTCAAATGAAAGATATATTAAAGGACTTCGCGAGCGGCTGTCGGTAATCAATATTTTGAAAGTGCAGCGCCTGTGAAGTCTCGGGATATACAGACTCTCGTGAGATCTGAGATTTGGTACTCATCACGTGATGTTGGGGGTGGTAACACCCCGACTCACATGACCGAGAAATTTCTTGCTTCGGCACTACAGCGATAATCGTTTGATACTGGTGTAGTGGTCATTTCCAGCAACTGGGGCGTTCTGAGAAAAAGCCACTCATAAAGAATATTTGAAGATACCCGGCGTTTGTTTGTCGAGGCTTCTGAGCAAGCCGTACAGTTTTGCTTTTGTGCTGGTGTTGTGTCAGCTGTCGCACGGACCTCGTCTCTTGCGGTGTTGTCGTGTCTTTTTTTAAGTGATTTATTGTGGCACCGCTGGACTGAAGGCATGGCATCATACGCCAGCAAGCAGCTGTTGTCCATCGCGATCATATTTTTTTGCGCCCTAGGTGAGTGTTTTTAGCAGGAACACCACCTGTCACTACTCTAGTGAAGTCGCAGCGTCATGCATAGTACCGAGGTCAAGCTCTGAGCTAAGCGTGAGCTTCATAATCCTTCAAAATCATATTAACTGAGATGTTTTCTTTCTTGCTGTTGTGTTAAATTCGTAACAATTACATTTGTATGTGTGGGAATCATAGACTCTTTGAAAAGCTGTTATGTACTCGGGTGCATAACAATCGGTTTTTAAAAATACTGTATTGGTTTTAACTTAATGATTGCTACAAAATATACTCGGTAGAAAGCGGTTTATGCTATAATTTGATTTCCTATTTTAAGACATCGCCTTCATCTTACCTCAAGCTTTATGAGTTAGAAATCAGTGTATTTAAAATAATGAAATCGACCCCTTACTCTACTGTGTATAATACATACACAATGCATGACGCAGCGCTTCGCAAAATCACAGAAGGCATTGCGTTTTAATGTTATATCTCGTAACTTAGAGAAAGATGAACAAATGGCGAGGTTGTTATAATTTTAGCGGCGATCGTGCGCGTCGCTGTCAGCGCGAGCCGCTCCATTGTCTCCGCGCGCCGCGCCGCGCCGCGCCGCACCTCACGTGACCGGCCGAGCGCTTTGTGCAGAAACACTGGCCCTCTGTTTTCCCAACGCGCTGCAAAATCTCTTTCCGAGTGGGTGACACACAAATGCGCTCGCTTTTTTTTTTTTTTTTTTTGTTACAGCTACTGTTTATTTAGCCATCTGTAGTGTCGCATTGCAAGTGCGCTAAACTGTTTACTGAATTATAAGCCACCAGATCAATCAGTAATGAAAATGCTATAACCTATTAGCCTGTTTGTGTCTTTCGTCGCGGACGGGAGTAGGATTGTAAGGCTACTGGGCTGGTTAGTGTTAAAAGCAGTGAATTTTATGAGTTTCTCCCGGGATGTTTGTGAAGTTCTGCTCTGTAAACGGCTATAGATGCCCATTTTTATTTCTCCCTGGTGCTGTAAATAACTAGGATTGCTGGCTTACTATATTGGGGACCTTTGCTGGCCACTTTTGGGGACTGTACATCTGACCGAAGTTTAGGCGGCTGCTGTGACTTATCTGCAGATCAAAGTGTAATCTAATGTTACAGTGGACCGGCTGGTGCACAATGGGGCTGTTTTTAGACCCCGGAGCGCAGCGACCGTTCATATCGGTCCGCTAATGCATTAGGCCTGCGTGATGTGCCCCGATTCCGAAAACACACCGGATGGCGACAGGTTCCAGCCGCTCATTTATTCATAGGGCTCTCAGTGCTGTGTCAGATTGTGATTGAAGTCAGAGGCAATCTGGACGTGTAGAATAAAAAAAAAAACAATTAAGACCTTCTCATCTTTGCTCGGAGTTTGGAGATGTTCTTAGTATCTTTTAAGCAGTCGTCTTAATATATTGGTCCTGAGAATGTGTCCAGGGGCTACACTGGGTTAGATATGGCTTTCTTTCTACTTGGGAGTGGGATTTGAAGCAGCCTGGGTTTTTTTGCGGTCGCGTTGCAAGTTGCCGATCTGTTTGCTAAGAGCTATGCGCTGTGTACGAAAAGGAACTTTGGGCAAGTGTAGCAGAGCGTGAAAAGAAATGTCTGGGGTAAATTTAGGTGAAACCATGGCCAGAAGATTTGGGAGGGGGGCTCTAAGAGCTGGCGGCTAAAGAGAGCAGTGTTGTAAATCTGACCCAGTGCTGTCACAGGAAATCCCTTTTCCTGATTTTCAGGGTTAGTGATTCTGTCATGTGATGCCTGTGCTGCTCCATCTGGTCAAACCTGTGCTGCTGCTTTGGTCCATCTGCACGTGGTCATGAGGCTCACTGTAGTTTAACAGAGGTCATAATTACATCGCTAATGTTTGCCTGAAAGTATTAGTTGGGGCTTGATTAGACCAGCCACATTTCGGATTGGAAATCACATGTCCCAGGTGTAGGGTAATGAAGCTCAGGATTTCCACTCAACCCGACATGGGACGTGGCTGGAAGAGAGGGCTTGTGTATCTGCCTGTATAGATTTCCATCTGTGCCACTCAAATCAATTCATCTTCAATTTACAAGTTGAATTTTATACAGAGGTGGAAAGTTCATGTCCAGAAAGTACCAATCCAGACCAAGGTTTTGTTTTAACCAACCAGTTGAGTACACTGTGACTGTGAATCTTTATACTCATTCCCCATGTGACAGTGCCAAGCTTGTGTAGACCTGCTGGGTAATGATAGCATCAGATCTGTCTCTCGTTCCAGATGCTGCCTTCAGGCTTTGTCATTGTTGGTCTGCCCCCCCCCCCCCCCCCC
>JAODUD010000001.1:47694515-47710267 GCA_026784285.1 Stomatorhinus walkeri | reverse complement strand
GGGAAAATTTTAAATGTCCCCCCCCCCCCCCCCTCTCTTTAACAGGCCACACCCAGCCACTGTAAACGCTCAATGATACTTGCAGTCCCAGTGACCTGTATTTGCTTAACACTTGTAAAACACAAATGGTGGGAGGGGAAATAAGGCCTTTTATATGTATTTATTGTAGTTTTTGCTCCAGAGTACTTCTGTTCCTTTTGATTCTGAACTGAGTCCCGAGCGTTCCAAATATTCAGTTCCTGACCCCCAATCCCCCCAAAATGGTATGGCCCAGAGGAGGCGTGCCTGGGAGCACCACCTGATTGGCTAAACTGCTCTTCAGGCTGCCCCTCCTCTCTGCAATGAACCATGAAATGAGGGCCAGTGGGTAATACGATCAATGCCATGCTGAGTTACGTTCCCCACCACGTTAGCTTCCTGTGCTAGCCTGTAGCGTGGGCACAGTAGCCTCCATGCCGGTGGGCATCCATAGCTCTTTCACCTCTACTTGAGGTCCTCTTAACATCTTATTTAAAAAGGCATGGTAATAAAGACATGGATTTACACCATTGAGATTTTTTTCTATCCATCCTAGTAGATTGGACTCTTATTTTGGTAAGGAATGCTGATTTGTTTATGCATCTAAATAAAGAATAAAAAGGGATGTTAAAGTCCTTCCATTGTGTTTTTTCCCCACAGTTTAAATTGTGTAGTAGGAAGGACTGAGTCACCAGCTGTGCCTTATTTGACTACATGTAAATATTGCAAAGTAATTTGCCTTCAGAATAACAAATTGGGTACAACGACAGATACAGTGTTTCCTATTACTGGTTTCTAGCTTAAATGGATGCTGTAAGCAGCCTTTCTGGCAATTTTTTTAATTTTGTTTTTTTTTTTAATTCTATTCTGTAACCTGTTAACTTAATACATCTTCTGCAATAGCAGGATTTTTACGTCAAAGGTTCTGGCTCCATTATTGGCCAGTCCTCTGTGCTTGCTGCCGGAATGATTGGTTTATTGAAGTGACAGGAAGCACATAGTTGTTTCCATTAAGGTTCCTCAGAAATTAGAAGTGAATTTTCTATAAGTTGATAAACTGCAAGTTGGGTGTGTTTCTGTTAATGGACGTCATGAGATATACTTGGTGTTTATCATCCTGCAAGAATAAGATTCATGTCTCACACTTCAACCAACCCAGAAATCAAACACTTGTCCCTATTGTAGTGCTTCCATTAACGACTTTTCAGGTCGCATCCTTAAAATGCACAAAATCTAGGTAAATGGAAATGCCGCTGCAGGTCGTTCTGAGCTGAAGCAGGTACCTCGTCCAAAGGGGCCTCACACTCAGTCCCACATAATCAAATAGGAATCAGAAAGAGACTTTACTAAGGAAGATGTACAAAAGAGGTGCGCAGAGACTGATACATTTTACACTTTATACAGCACTTTATACCAGTGATTCCATCCAGAAAAATAAATGTCTAGTATTTAAGGAGGCTATTAAATCTAAATCATGTATGAGATTTAAGACTAAATTCTTCAGTGAGCCAAGGTAGTTCAGCTATTCTGTCTTCCCAGAATGCATTTCACCTGATAGGAGGAGGGGGGAGGTACCAGTAAAATATTCACATTTAGTGCAAATCAGCATTCGGAATGTCTCAGAGGTTGGTGGGCTGGTCGGCTTCTGACGGGCGATCACCGAGATTCTTCTGCGATGATGCGGACCCGACACGAGTCCCTCAGCTTCTGGATAGTTCCCATTGAGAGACTTCCTGGCTCAGCAAAGATTTTCTAAAAATAAAAATACTATGTATCTATATTGAATTATGTGCATTAGTTTACATGTGTGCACATATTTAAATATGCAAATATTATTCAAATATACAGAGAGGCCCTGGGGGTCTGGAGCCCATCCTGGAAACTACAAACACAAGGGAGGAGAATCGAACCCTGGTCGCAGAGGTGTGAGGCTAACCACTGAACCATTGTGTTGCCATAATGACAACCAGGATATTCAAAATATTCCACAAAGGGTTGGGCTGCCCCTGTGTATAGAGATCCATCCAGACAAACACCTGTATGGGCATGCGGGTGTTGCGTGAGGGCCACGCCCCCTCCTCCCACCTGCATAAAGCCATGGCAGTCCTCCACGAAGGCTCCCTTGGTGATTTGTTTGAAGTGGTCGCAAATATCGGGGAAGCTCCGTGCCTGCAGGATGAGCGCCTCGTTATGCTTGATGAGGGTGAGCGCTACCCGGAAGATGATCTTGGAGCCCTCATAGAAGAGGGAGTCCCATATCCGCAGCACCGTCTAGGAGGGAACAGGAGAATATCTGGGCCGTCACTGCTGCCCTCTGCTGTGGAATAACCTTAAAGTCATAAGTACGGAGCAATTAATCTAGATGATTTGTGTCCTGCTCTGGACTTCAGTCTCTGACCTCCACTGGCAAGACATCAATGAAGAGGCAAATGAACCAACGTGACACCACCAGAGTCCACATCACGTTGTGCTCAGTCATGGCCTGCCACACAGCCGGAACCTTGACCCGAACCAGCTCCCCCAGAACCTCCTGGTCTGTCTTCAGACCCAGCATGGCTGGAGTGTAGTAGTCTAGAGCAGAGGGAGAAAGCATCACTCAATACTTACAACAGAGCATATAACAAAGTTTAAAGTGTATAACTTCTTAAATTAAGGCTTCTTACTTTGAGACAGTCACTCATTTAAATTCTTGACTCTGGTAGCCATCAAGCACCTGAGCTGCTCATTAAAGCAGCCCAGAGACAAACGAATGACTGGCGTATGAGACGCCTTTGTCAAACTAAAGAAAAAAGGAGCTTTCGTAGTGGTTTTAGACGTGGGAGCTATTTAGGGCTCAGAGAGATGAGTCAAGGTATGACATTAGAGGGCTTGACGCTGGCGTAAAACAAGGCATGCATATATATAATGAATCATTACTGTCAGATCTCCTTGTAATGAGGACGCTGAGCTAACAGATAGGATGTGACCTTGATGTTTCTGTGAAGGAAGGTCCTCACTAGATAATAAAAAGATAAACCATAATGGTCTGCAGGACCTAGAACCAAGCCCTTAAGTCAACATAACTAGTTCCTTTAGGAGAACGCTATTCCAATTACCCACGATCATACAATCAATGTTGACAGTCTAAGGAATGTCAAAGGATTCTCTCCAGAATATGATACCACAGAATGTACACCGCATTAGCTTATAGGCTGAATCGTTTGAGTTTAAGAGCCAGCGACCTACACATTGTTCTACACTGACAAACACCAGGGTTTTGGTGTCAGTTACTCGCCCAAAGTCACTCTTCACCCTTTGAAATTTACAAGATTAATACGTCAAAATAATGTGAGTCACATTCACATGCATCAACTCCCACAGCACATGGCAGCCCAAATCACAGCTCCGAGCACCCAGGGCAGCATGTAGAGGGCAGGGAGGTAACATACCAATCTACTTCATCACATAAACAGAGCTGCTCGCATCATAAATTTTTAAATGTTCAACAGACCTCACTTGACTCTATGTACCTCCCAAGTTGAACAATGGCAAGGTGGCAGTATTTAGGGAATAAATAATAAACTACACAAAAGTTGTAGCTTTGAAAAACTCCAAACTTCTCAATAGAATTGTAATTCTCTTTACAAAGCATAATTATCAGGTCACACAAGACTTTGGTGAACAACTTGCATGCAACTTCTCATTTTTTGACCGAGTCTTGTGCCAAGTACACACGCTGTCCTCGCTCAGGATTGGGCAGTGACCAGACAGAAAAGTGATAAGTAGTGTTGCTTCTGCAAGCTAAACGGGGATAAGCTCCACAACTTGTCGCACAAGCTTTAACAAGCTCACAACAGATAAAAGTCTGACCATGTGACTCCTTCAGGGTTATTCATAGGTATCGGGAAATTCATTCCAAAAATAGACCATTCTGCAGCACCGGGGATAGGCGACGAAGAGTCCAGTCTTTTACACGATTCTGTCGCATCGTCAGAGTCCGTTTACCTTACTCCTCCAGCCCCATATCGGCTATCCCTCACTACCAGCTTCACACAGACCCGACCCTCAGAAATATGGTTGTGACCATGGCGGAACATCTTGATAGCAAGCTGCCAACCATTACAGGGGTTCTGGAACTACAACCACTCGTCGTTTGGCAACCGAGTTCTGTTCCAAAGACCAGGTTAAACAAATTGTTCAGTGAAAATTACACTAGCCTGGACGTTTATCCATCATGAAGTAGATGCGTTGAGTAACATTTTGTGCATTCTACTTCAAAGATCTCTCCCGCTGCTGATGATATTTGGTCATAGATGCACACATTGGTTGGGAAGTTTGTTACCGTTACCTTTGAAAATGGTCGGTAATGAAGGTAGTCACTAAGTGAGGAGTGGCTGTAGTCACTGGGGACCCCAAATCAAATAAATTACCCATCAAGACTCTGCCAAATCCAATGAGGAATGTCTGGCTAACCCAAGGAACAGTTCAAGAACTAATAACATATTTTTCATTCTGCATATCCATGGATATTTACAGTCATTTTGATTAAACTGCAGAGGTGAAAGTTCAGGCACTATGACAAACATGCAGGAAATCTCCGGGCAGCTTAGATGTTTTAGCGCAAGACCACTGCATTTGGGAGCTGGACCATACAAAGCACGCGACGGGCTCATTCAGCCTCAGCTCTGAGTTGCATTTGAGAAAATACAATTAGCAAAGGATCCAAGCTGACCAGGCGTGGGCACGGATTTACCTTCTAAACACCTCCCAGCCTCGACGCAGGGCTTCCCTGACCCCTGGCTTAGGGACACTTATGAACAAGTGACCGTTTATGAACAAAAAGTGGCCCCCCCCAAACCTCAGAGGCCCCATAAAAATTCATGGTTTTGGTGGTTTTAGTGGTGGTGAAGAATGCCACTGGGTAGAGGGCAAGGATAAGGGAAAATTCAGGGGTAAAGGACAGAAACAGTGGGAGCTACTCCGCACATCCACCTGACAGGAGGCAGGGAGGCGGAACAAATGCTGAATTATCTCTAAGGCAAGTAAGGACACTAACCAGGTAGGATCCTGCCCAACAGGGCATCCAGGAGCCAAAATGACTTCTCCTCGTCTTTGGTTATAATAATAAGGTACCCTGCAATGAAGTTCATACCCTGGAACAAGAAGGGAAAAAAAAGAAATGATTCCCAAGAACAAACAACGAATTGTTCCTGAAACTGCAGGATCTAGGAAACGGGTGGGGGAAAAAAAACAGAAGTACTGGTATTATTTTCCCGTTGTTCATGCATCTGTGATTCCATTTCTCTTTTTCTGGTGCCTCATATGTAAACACAAACTACAAAGTGGAATTTCAGGTGCTGCAAAAGTCCAGGCACCTAAATGTCACTACTTATTCATTGCTTTCAAAGCGGCAAGCTCTGCGGTACTGTCAGGGGCTGCCGTTCCTTAGGGACGCACACAGCCGATTCACCGATCACCCACAGGGCCCAGAACAGCCTCTTCTATAAAACAGATGACCGAGTAGAAAGCTTACATGACTCACATGGTCAGCATTCTAAGCGGTTTATGACAGGTGCAAAACATGGGGGGTGGGGGGAATAAAAGTTTTATTATCTACATATACCAAGTTTATAATCGTACATGTGGTATTAAGCACACACGGGGTTAAGTTTGTGGACACTGCGTCATGGCAACAGACAAAAGCACACAAGAGCAGGCTTGCCGCGGTTGGACAAGCCCAATGAGGAGCACACGGCAGGTAGGTACCTGGCAATAGCCCACAGCTTTGTCATGGTGTCCATAAGCCAGAAGCACGTTGAAGAGAGCTTTCTGGAGGCAAGGGTTAGAGGTCTTCTGGAATTGGACGTTGTCAGGGAAGGTCCTGTGCAGGTCTGGGCAGAAACAGAGGAGACTCCCTCTCTCATCCTAGGTTTATTTTTTACCCACATCACAAATACCCGAAGGTAATCATGTGCGACCCACCACAACGGTCTTGGTTTTGTAGACTTGGGTAGCAATTAGACCTCACGGGGAGCACATTAAAAGCAGAGAATCCCAGAAATTAACCTGGATCTGCCAATAAAATCCCTTCCTGACCAACACTGATCGGAGCGGCTTGTACGATGACAGACTGCAAGATGACTGTAGCTAATTTAGAGTCTCTGTCCAGTCTCACAACATACAAATTTCAAGACATTGTTGTGTGATCGTCATTTCCCTCCAGGGAGCGACCACATCGTCAAAACTAATCTGTGACCTGCTAACCTACAAGGAAAATTACACCAGACTTTCTGCACTGTAGCTGTGAATATCGGCATCAAATGGCTGGCAGAGGGGCCAAAACACTAGCGACTCATTTCGATACCATTAAAGCTTAATCCCAGTACCAGTTTTCCACAGTGCAATATAAACCCCTATCTGAAATGCTCTTTTCTGAACTGCCAGATACGTCCTAAAATATATTCGCTTGATTAAATTCTTCCAGAACGCATAAGTATGAAGACCAGTTTAGTAAGAGTTAAACATTAAAGACTGGCGAAAGGATGCCAGATTTTATGAGCACAATCTTATAATATGCAAATTCAAGCTCAAATCTAAAGAGGAGCTCTACTGTAATACCCTGATGTATGCACTTAACCTGAGATAACTAGCTGAAACTATGTCATTGTAGTAACCTTCAGATAAAAGTCACATAAGCTGATATGTATCCAAGCCAAGCAACCAAACAAGAGGTCTTCAGAAAATGTGTGAAACCAGCCCTAGATACACTATATGGCCAAAAGTATGTGGACACCTGGATGTCAAGCATCCAATTCTGAAACGAAGGGTATTAATATGAAGTTGGTCCTTCCTTTGTTGCTAAAATAGTCTGTACTCTTCTGGGAAAGTGTTCCATTAAATGTTGGAACATCACTGGGGGTTTGCTGCCATTCAGGTTGAATATTAATGTTGCGTGACCAGGTCCCTATCCATGAACTTGTGTGGCCGACCGCTTCGTTGTTGAACTTCCCCCCAGATGTTTCGACCTTCGCAATCAACCTCACTTGCGGCTGACCGGGGCAGCTCTAGCAAGGCAGAAATGCGGCGAACCGACTTGTTGGAAAGATGGCGTCGTATGATGGCGCAAAGTGCCATCCGCACATCCACCTGACAGGAGGCAGGGAGGCGGAGCAAATGCCGAATTATCTCTAAGGCAAGTAAGGACAGCCTCTACTGTACAGCCACCCACTCTGCTGCTAATGATAACTGCAGGAGATTACGTGATCGCGTGCTTAATTACACACCTGTGTCAGCAACGGGTGTATGCACGTACTTTTGGCCATATAGCGTATAAGCATAAGGCCACCAATGGCCAAGAACTAGACGATCATCAGAAAGGGCGACATGTTGGAGGTAAAGATGGAGGTGAGGGTGGGGGGGGGCGAATGGAGGTTCTGGGCGACCTGTGCGGATGACTTCCACCAGTCGAGCGTCATGCTCCCCCGTCAGCAGAGCGTGGTAATAGCCTGGGTTCCTCTCCAGCTGCTCCTGGGCCCCGCTGGCGGCCATCCAGGTGAGGGCGCGATACTCGTTGGGAATTCCCTTGCGCACGTACCGCTTCACTGCGTGGCGGATAGACATTATGAGCGCCGTGCACGACCAGAAATATCAGCAAACAACTGCAGTACTGCAAAGCCAGTCTTATCAGGAACAGTCACACAACAACTTACAACTACCTGAAACACAGAAGAACTATTTTATAGTATGTTCATAGGTTACACACATCACCTTGGCAATGACCGCAGACTACTACCCAATCACAGAGTCTGTAGCATGTCATGTGACACGGCCCATTGCCAAGGTTTCGTCATGAAGCTGCGAAGGGCCCATCTTTGTTTCATAACACAATGACATATTACTTTTTGCAATGCTCATGAAACTCCTCAATACAAAATACAGGGCTACGGAAGAATACAGTTATGTCTTTAAACAACAACAAAAACTGTAGGAAAGGAAGACATTAAACAGTTGTTAATTTCGTGACTAGAGCGTGGCCATTCTGGCCAACTCCCTGCCCTGTACGTAACACCTTTCTTCTTATCACTATTTTTCATCTTAAAGATGGGTTTTCTGTGTGCCAGAATTGCCTCTAGGCCTGTTTAGAGAATCTGTGGGAGACACCAACTTGCTGCGTCTGTAAGGTGCTGGAGGAGGTCTAAGACACTAAGAACAGGAAACGAAGCTGGACAGCGCAACACTGAAGGATGCTGTAATTGCAACAGACCACGATGCACTGGGCAGGTTCCATAATGCTCTCACACGCACTTATGTACACTGCATTAGGGTAATCTGGAATGAGTTCTCACACAAGGGGAGAAACAACACAAGCCTCTACATCCGAGAGGTACAGCAGGTGTCCAGCAGTTTCGACGCCTGACAGCTGTGATACAGCCCTAGACTGATGAGCATCAGCCTCTAAGAGGCCATCAGCTTCTAAAGCATTTTCTGCGGAAATAACCATAAATAGCATCCAACCAAGGAATTCCAGAGTTGGAACCTTGAGTAATTACTCTCTGTGACTACTATTTAAATGGGAAAGAGCGTGTGAAAATGTAGGTGCATACAAATCCTCCAGACACTCGACTATACACCAACCTTTCACATTCTTCTGTAGCTTATTGCCCCGCTGGAGAAGTTTGGACCACTTAATGGACCTTCTGGTGAGGACAACAAGGTACTCAGACATCAGCTCCTCATACGAGTCATAATCGAAGTCTACGGACCTCTCAAAGCCATATGGGTCCACTCTGTTGGGACAGGAGAAACTGGTTTCACGTAAACGACCAATCAACAATCAGTTTCAATCTTGACATCACCCACTTTATAAACACATACACAACGTATGGTAAAGAAGGAAAGGCACAGTGATGGTAAAAGGTCCTTTAACCAGGTTTTCCTGTCATATCCCCACTACCGAATCCTCCAGAAAAGGTTCTTTAGCTACCAAGAAATACATATTACTAAACTTTACACAAACGGCTTTACCTTTAAAAAAATGTTAATACAGGGCTTCCAACTTTCATCTGGCTTGATACACTTTCAAACTCTTGTGTCATGCTCACACAAGAAATCTTACAGCAAATCTATGTTCTTCCATTATAAACCTAAAATTAGCTACATCAAAAGCTTTGGGGTAGTTAGCAAACCCTACAGACTATTTACAAGGTAATGGAACTGTTACATGTGTGCGTGTGTACTTGTGTGCAGACAAGTTGGCAATCCTGCTAATAAACAAACACTGCTGGATCTTATGGTTAATAGCCCTATTCCTTGATACTCCGAGGCCAGCAAAATTTAAATAGTGAAACGAAGGTAACAAATACAAATGTGGCAAGTGAGAACACTCTAAAACTTCTAACTGATTATGCTGATCCAAGTCAAAAGTCCTAGTTCATCAGACGTAGGATTACAGTGTTCAGTTTGGTTCTCGCCTTAAAATTGCAACAAATGAGCCAATTATTTTGTGCTCTTTCAAAACTTCGCTTCGTACTAAAACGCGATAAAGCGCCGAGACCAGTAAAGTCCGTTTCCTCTAATCGTCGGGTCTTAACCCCGAGCGCCAGTGCAGGTGCTGATCCCAAACGTATCATCCAAGAGCGGAACGACTATATATCACAAGACTGTCTTTCAAACGCGTCTCAACGAAGTAACAAGCTATTTCCCCAAAAAAACAAACTTACTTTACAATGTAACTAAACACGACATCATACATTTCCTTTAAAATGACAAAATACCTCCCATCCATCTAAAAAAAAAATGCAAAAACAAAAGAAAATACGTAAAAAAAAAAATCGTACAAAATTTTACAAAGTTGCCATTCGGTAATGAATGAATTATCCCAAGTCAAAGAGTTTAGGGAAAAACATCGGTGCACCGGGAAGAAAGGCGCTGTTGTTGTACTTAAACTTCACACTCATCTGTTCATATACAAACGAAAGGAAAATCAATAATGTTAATAATTTTTAAACAACTGTATCTTCTTTATCCACGTCACATAAATATCGATACAGCGTTGATATTTACAATAGCCTATAATTTGCCCAATTTACTTAAAACATCCGCTAATACGCAGCTAATCTATTAAATATAATATTTCAGAGCAATAATTTTATTATTAGTGATGATGCAAGGTGTCTAGCTAGCTATAGCTAACAATCGAGAGAGACTGAACCTTGTTTCCTCTACTAAACAAGGTAGGCTATACAATGAAAATTAATAAATAAATAAAACAGCCTAAATTCTTGCAGATTTTGGAAACGATAAATAAGAATACAACTTTTATGATAGCTAGATTCAAATCATTTGCTATGTAGATATCCTTAAAACTACATACCTCGGGAGCCGGTCCGCTGCCCGGCCGGCGGGGACGTCGTTTTGGGGGGTGCGGGTCCCGTTCGACTTGCTATTCATTGCGCAGGGCAGGCGATCGACCGCAGTTTAAAATAAAATTAGTCCCCACTGAAATAACAGGCAGTAAAGATATTTTGCGTCCTTTATTATCCGTTTAGCAATTTGCGCTCGGCTGCAGTCAGGTTCATTTTAAGCTCCGAGACAAATCACACGGTGTCCCGAGTGTCACTATCGACATAAAGTGCAACAGCAGCAGATCCCAGAGCGGATCCCGGATCCCGGGCGCATGGGCGACGCTCCAAAGTTCATCGCGCACAAGTCGATCGGTCTCCGGCGTAGCGATTGAGGCACAGATGTCCCCAAGCCCCAGGCACACCGAAAAAAAAACAGTGAGTGCTTCCTTTTATAAGCGATGGTCCCTCGTTTCTCTGCTAGTCTGTACAACTACTGGGACAGCTCGGGCTTATTTTCCACCTGTCGTTATCAGAGAGAGTCCGGGTTAAAATGCCCCCCTCCTCCAAGCGGGGAGCAGGGCAGGGGACGTGCGCCCCGACCTACCGCCGCGTTTCATCGGACCCGGGACAGCAAAGAGCTTCCTGCGTTTTCTCTTTTTAAAATCTTCTCTGTTTTACAGAACCACAGATCGCCGAAAGCCTTTGAAAGACACCCTTCTTCTATTAGACTGCAGGCGGGGCTTCGATAACTGGCTCCGCCTTCGGGACGCGTAAGAAGCGCCGAAAGTTAATCACCTGAAACTATCAATATTGTGCAGCAAAAGTCCCGCAACAGAACAGGGTATACCAACCAACTTCTTGACCTTGACTTTTAGTATTACTCAGCCGCAGGATAGATTCTCCTGCGACCAACTAATTCGGTAACAGCCAAACTGGCAAAACAAGTATGTCAGTGACGATCTTCAGACCTACCAGACCACACCTAATAACACTGCATTTCCGTCAATATGACCATGCATTCCCACGATTACCTTGCAGCTATTGACCATGTCGTCCGCTGCATACCAATTAAATTATTAATTTGTGTGCAGTATTTTAAAAATAGTTTGTTGCCACAGCAAGGTAAAACCATTGTTAATAACGCCCATTTGTGGATCTCCTATTGCTAGATCGCGGAGGTTTACTAGTCCCTGGCTCTAAGAGGATTACCCTTAATCACGTCATCTGTGTTGACAATATCCACACAAGCAAGATGTTGGAGCTTACATCAGGACTTACATCTGTGACGGATACATTTTTAAAATCACTTTTTCGTCCTAATATGGTGAAGACTTTCAAAGGGCTGGTTATGAACATACCTTTTTGCAGTAATAATATTTGTTAGTTTGCTTCTGGCAGCATCTCAAATGTTATCAACTAAATCAGGTAAATTTGATCCAACTGGCATGAGAAAGAGAAAAATTAAGCAGCCATCTCAACACTTTAATGCTGGAATAATTACTACACACTGCATAGCAATGGATAGTATCTCACTTGCATTTTCTTAACATGACAGTAATAAAAAACTGAAAGCAAGTTTTTGTGTTCATTGTTCTTTATTGTTGCTAAAGAGTTCATTCACTTTCAGTAATTATCAAGGCCTAGCCAGCTAGGGTTACAGTGACCAGGAAACAGAACAGCTCACATGAGAGCACAGGGGCAAATGAGGAATTCATCGAGCAGAGGTGTGTCGGTTCAGTAAGAAAACAAACTCACTGTAAAGCACCACATATGCTGGCCAATCGGAAACACTTTATAGTTTCATGCAAGAGAGGGAGTCTTTCAAAATATACTCAATAGTTTGCATGTGGAAGCCATGATATCGTGTGCTGGTCAGATACATCTAGCAACAGGAAGCAATGAATGAAACTGAAATAGATGGGAAATTTTTAAGAGAACAGGTGGGAGAAGTATCTGTTTTCAGTGACATCATTAAAGGCGTGTCTTCCATTGTGATTACGTCCAGTGTATACATTATGTTGGCATAGCCAAAGGGAGCAGTTCTCTTGTAAGCCAAGCTGAGGTCCCTGCTCCAGTCGCTTCTTTGTCTTTTATTTTTTTTAAGATGTGTCAGTAATAATCCTTCCTGACAGTGTCACAACATTGCACTATTGCGTCAAGGTAGAGTGTGAAAATTCAAGCTCTGGGACAAAGGCGTTTCTCAAACCATGCGATACCGTCCACCATTGTTGCTTGTTTGCCACAATTCAAAATGAGAAGCCGTTTCATTTCTGAAGTCAGCACTGATGCACAACATACATCATTGTTTTCCATTGGACAACCCACAGCCAGTCTGAAACCAGAAACCAAGTCTGTCACTATTTTACTGTTACTCTTACTAATTTAGCTGCAGGAAAACATGCAGAACCACAAGATCAGGCACGTTGCATGATGTCAACAAGCTGGTGCATTTCGAGTGAAAACAGTGCCCTGCTTTTGCGGATTTCGCCACGTTTCTTAAACTGTGGTGAATCGGCATGAAAGTTAACTATTATACCTTATGCTAGATATTATGAAATGGGATGACTTTCAGTTTGTGATCACTTTAGCGTATAGTATTACACTGAAGTATTAAGTTTTGTGTGGTGTGCAGCCAAAACTGACTGGGGAATATTAGGAAAGCAGGTGAAAGCAGGAATGCAGAAACCGAACAGTGACCAAAGCGGCGATCTTCTGGAATCAGTTGATTCCTCCAAATTCTTTATTTTGATTAACTCTGTCCGTTTAAATTATATATTTCATAACTGTTGTCAAAATGTTGTTGCACTCAGTGACAATAATAAGCCAATTCTGTGTTCTACATTTCTGCATTTTCTGTAATTAGTGTCGGGGAGATTCTGCCCATTTGAGAAAGGTTGGTCACCACTTCGCTGTGGATGTTTGCAGATAGCAGAAGCAAAGAAGTAACAAAGGAGAAGTTCAACCTTCGAAGTCGGACAGCTTCTGGTATTTGGGAAAATAATGACATCCACGGTAACGCCATTTAAGTCTAAAGAGAGGTATCCACGCCAAAATCACCCAGCAGATGCCAAGCGGCTGCAGAAATAAGATGCCTGGCCCACAGTGGGGGCAGGTTGAGTTACTCAGCATCTGCCTTTGGCCCCTGAAGTTTGCATTTTGTCAAACTTACCAGCAAATTTCTCAATGAGGCCCAAAGATTCCCTGGGTTCCATTGACTTGTACTGAATCATCGTTGAGTTTTTATATGGTGCTATATAAATACACTGTATTATCATTACTGTTTTTACATGTGCAGGGAGACACATCCCTTTAATGTAAGTCTAGTTGACTGATGGGCATTAACATGCAGGATTTTAATCTACATTACATTACAGTCATGTGCTTGTGTGCATGAGAAGATAGCATAGGGTTTAGAACAGGGGTGCCCAATCTTATCTGCAAAGGGCCAGTGTGTATGCAGGTTTTAGGGGTAACCTTTAGGTCAGCTGCTCAAACCCAGGTGTGAGAACTCTTCAGCCAATCAGTCCTCTAATTAATGACCTGATTAGGGAGTTGCAGTGAAAACCCAAATACACACCGGCCCTTTGCGGATAAGATTGCACATTCCTGGTTTAGAACATGTATGTATCGAAGGAACAGATGATTTTTGGCTTGAAAGGTGTTTTTGCAAAGGTATCGCTGTAGTTTCGGGTCCTGTATTTGTCCACATCGGAATGTTGGTACTGGGTGAGTTTCTCCTGACAGGTTGAGTGCCTTTCTGGAGGCTTGCTATCCCACAATGCCTCACTGCCAATTTGAGAGACGTCCGCATCCAACTGAGTAGTAAAGCTGCCAATCAACTGAATGTCAGCAGTGGTCGCAGTGCCGTGTGGCTCTTGATTGCTTACTAGGTCAGCTGCTCCTGTCCCCCTCCCCCCTGAAAGTGATACTTCCTGCAAGCTTTGAATTGGCCAGTCAAGTAAAGGAAAGGACTCTGAAGGGGACAGTCTTGAGGAAGAGGTGCTGGGAGCCAAGGATTCGGAAACCAGAGGAATAAGGCTTAGAGTGAGATCGGAGATCAGAGATGGAAGTGAGGACTCATGGGTAGTAGATTGCTCTGGGTCTGTTTTGGGCTCACTTTTAGTGTATGTGAGGTCTGACGAGGCAGGCAGAAACTTCCCCTTGTAACAAGATGCGGTCTTGATATTGTCCGGAAGAGTTGAGCATCCAGGGTCATCAATCTGAACATCTCCACTTGCACTGTCCTGATCCAGAGCCGCAGATCCACATGCTCTTGGAAATGCATACTTGGGGAGGTTCTGCTTGGCAGTTAGAGGTGGGCTCTGGCAGATAGGTATTAGGTGACAGGGGACAGTTCCTGTGGAGCTGGGAGATTTTGTCCGAGATGGAGGATCTTGTAGTCTGGGGCCAGCTGGCAACTTCATGTGGGCAGTAGACGAAGAGGGAGATGAGCATGACCCTTGAGTCTTACACTCAGAAGATCCTGAGCTCGTGGGGATCCAGGTAGCAAGTATCAAAGGATCCTCTTTGTCCTGTGGTCCACATTGAGGTTCAAGCACTGAATCAGAACAAAATGGTTCCCTTGCAACCAGTCTTACTTCCTCCCCTGATCTCTGACCATCTGATCCTTGCCCCATATCTTGATCTTCCACCTGCTGCTCCAGTTTTTTCTCAGACACGGTTGTCCTACAGCAAATGTTCTTTTTACCTGGCACCCTTTGATGCTCCTTCTGTTCTACAGTCGAAAACTTTGCCACCGTCTTTAGAACAATACCACCCCTTTGAGTTGAACCTGCCTCCGAGCTCTCAGTGCATATCATCCTCTGGGGGGCACCACTGAGCCTATAGCCTCTGTCTGGGACCCTCTCCTTCATCTTGGGACCACGGAATCCCTGGAATACAAGTACCCCCACCTCTCGGGTCTGGGACACCTGTGACTGGGGATTTTCTCTCAGAAACTTGGCCCGTAGAAGCTGGAAAGCTGTAGGGTGCCTGCTGCTGTTGCCCCCTGCTGGTCGACTGCCACGCCATGCAAACACCTCTCCCGCTTGCCTCTGGGGCCTGTTTGGGTACTGAGTCAGGTAGTCTAGTAGATTTACCAGAATGTCTTTGATACTTGGGTGAGACATCCAGGTGTGAGCCACTCGCTTCAGTGCACGTACTTCCAATGTGAAGGTGAAGCTGGTGTCAGTGTAGGTGGCCTGCATGACTCGCCTGAACAAAAAAACGAGGTCATGCTTTTGCACCCAGACTCAAAGCCCTTATCAAGACACTTATTGGAGAAATGTAACATTATAGGCTTGAAATTTTGAATACTACGATTCCAGCTTTGAAATCTTGGGTGGCACAAAGAATTATCTAAGGGGGCTGTGCAAGCTTATGATTGGTTAACCCAGCCCCCCCCGCCTCCTT
>JAODUD010000001.1:47658068-47689276 GCA_026784285.1 Stomatorhinus walkeri | reverse complement strand
AATCCCTTCTAACTGCTCTGTTATCACAAAGCCCTTGTTGCACCACTATGAGCTGCCATCGGGTGTCGCCTAAAAAGGCAATCCTCTCTGGACCATACCAGGGGGGTAGTTGTCGGTGATAAAGGCCCTCCACCCCGTACTGCACAAGAAAGGACTAAAACCAGGCCCTGCCCCCACTTTGCCCCACCCTACAGAAGTCACACATACCTCCCAATACCCCCCTACCTACTGTCCCAAAGTAGTGTCTGTTTAATTTGCTCCAGCAGCAAATCACAGAAATGCATTGAGACGGTGGGCAACCATTTTTTGAAACCTAACTCTTTAGTAGGTAGTTTATATAACAGAATAATACCATCTTCTGATCAACTAACTGATGTAGTAATACCTGACTGGACCAATGTCCGTAACAGTCTCGAGATGTTTGCAGGCCTAGGAAACAACTACAGTCATGGTGGTGGTGTGTGGTTCAGTGGGTTTGTATCCTGTCCATGTGATCAGAATGTTACTTGTTCTAAACCCAGACTTGACACAGGGATGTCACCAGTAACCCTGATAATAACTCCCTCTATAGGAAATGTATGCCGCTTTAGATAAAACCAGATGTATAGAATTGCACCCTTTGATCTGAAATAAAGCAAAATACCCAGTGATCGTTTCATAGAATTTTTATTTGCAAAAGCAGTGACACTCCCACAGGAGATGTACTGCCCCATCTCTCCAAGACACTATGGTAAAACCCACCAAAACAAGCGACAACCAACAGCTGCAACGCCCTGTCCACCAATCAGGATCTCGTAGCGGATGTGCACTCAGCTGGAAAAGCACGTAAAGGCCAGACACCTCACTGTGAGTGGGACCCTGAGGCCTGATGCATGGGAACAGGGAAGAGCAGCCCAGGTGGGTTCAGCTCCACACTACAGCACCACCTTGTGGTCCTGTTGTTGCAGCAAGGTCAGGCTCAAAGTCAGTATCGCCGCTTCCCTGAGCAATGCCAAACTTCAGTGCACACGCAAATGCATGCACACACGACACACATAAACGTGCGCACATACACACACACACACACACACACACACACAGAGCCAGGAAGAAACGCTGTGCACAGGTACGCGGTAAAACCTTAGTGAAACGTGAGCATCTTCAACACTGGTGTCAACACTCAGTCTTACTCCTGACACACACTCACATGACCCTAACCTTTCAATGCATTCCCAGCATAGAGAAATAAAGCAAAAATCTCAAAATGGGAAAACTAATCCAGTTTTCTAGTACTATCCACTATCATCACCCGGCATGCTTAAAATTACGAAAATTCTCCTCCTGATTGTTTAGAAATCGTACGCAAGCGCCGACCAATCCTGGGTGCGTAGTGACCCAGCGGGCTACAGGACCCAGGAGAACACCATCCCCTGGCGTCGCCATCTGGGTTGTCGTTGACGTTTGACACACTGATGGAAGAGGGGACAGCTGGACTCCCCAGCCAACCCATCAACACAAGGTACACAGATTACACGAGGGGTACAGGCGCTCTATGTGTAACCACAACTATTAATCTTAACAGATTTTCGGTTTCGGTTCGATAAACGTACAAAAAAGTTTAGAAATGACGACGCGTGTTCAGGACATCATGCTTATTCTGGACCAATGAGGGCTGATTCCCATTTATATTTCAAAATCCGTCACTCCCGTGACTCCACACCAGACACGACGAGGTTCCGGAACAGTTACAATATATAAAAGATGGTGAGGATGCAAGGGGAGTCCACAGGGGCTTGGGGGGGCTGAGTCCCACCGCACAGGACAGGCAGGCCCGTCTGTGCGGGAGGGTTACTCACTGAACGAAAATAGCTCTTGCTTCACCACCCAGTAGCTACGGAACGAAAGCTGGCACCCCGCGCCAGGGGAGCATCCGCGGGACCGTCATCAGCTGCGGAAGCAACCGGAGGAGGCCTCAGTCCCAGAGCCAAAACGTGGCGCTTCAGCGCCAGTCCGGAAAGTAATGCTGAGAGGATAATTTAACACTGAATGGAGTTGTCTCGTTCCCATTGAGTGGGGGGGGCGACAAAATAATGGAACATAAATAAAATGGAAATAAAGCATGATAAATGTAAGGTTTAATTTACAGCACAAATATTCAACTTTAATACTTATACATAAAGTGTGTGCGTGTGTGACAATTCACACACGCACACACGCGCGCACACACACATGCACACAGTTATATATACACACATACACACGAACACATACATACATGTCGATATAGATAGGTATTTCTATATACTCCTATGGATACAGTATAATACACCTGTAGTAAAAGAGTTTCTGCTGGTGATGTGCCATTAACTCAAAAGCTTGTGGTTCCTGCTTCGCCACCCTGTTCTTCAATCACGCCGAAGTAAAAATGGATAAAAAAAAAATAAAAAAAAACAGCTCATGCAAAACGGATCTTGTATCATACACCCACTGCCACAAGAAAAGCTTTTGTTCTTCCGTTTTTTTTGTTTTGTTTTGTTTGTTTGTTAAATCAAAGCAAAGAAGGCCGTTGCGGGAAAGTAGGGGGGGGGGGGCCTAGTGGAGGACCCTGGTGAAACTAATTGAGAACGACGCATATCCCATGAGGTCTCGGGTGGGTGTTTTGGAGATGGGGGGGGTGGTTTTATGGTAGACGTATAGACGACAGGAAGAGCTGCGGCTTGCTTGTGATGAGTTTGGTTGAAAGAAATATAATAATCATAAAAAAAAAACCCCACAAACTCATGGTCTTCATTTGTCTCTCACTGTATTCCCTGATTGGTTTGTCTGGTAGTTTTGGCTCCATCCTCTCTCTTGATAGATGGTCTCAAGACTTCAACCTTTATTTTAAATCCCCATTCCTTTTTGCGCCGTCTTTGAAAAAGAAAAGAAAAAAACAAAACAAAAGACAAAAAAAAAAAAAAAAAAATTATAATAATAACTGAACAAACAGGCTAGGGCCAGCGCTGGGCAGTCATTATACAGCGTTGGGTTTGCACCCAGTGACAATCGGTCGTGCAAACTCCACAAAGTCATCTATGAGAACAGGCCACGCCCCTGAAAAGAGGAGGACAACAAACAGGATCAGTTATGTCGCTGCTCTGCTTCGAAGAAGACTTCCTACCAAAGCAATGACTTCATGTTGTATTACTGAACGCGTAATCGTCCCCTGGCGTTTACACTAAGCCAAATGAATGTGCGAGCCAATATTACAGTAGCCTGGAGCACTATTGAAAAAAAACAAACAAAGCATCAGTATAGTGACTCCCCATCCTTATTTTTCAAACGCTGTAAAGTGCTAACTTTTAAGATCGGCGTGCCATTGGCAAAACCGCGAAGAGGAAGTCCCGCCCCTTATTGATTTTTAAAGTCACAGCGCGCCCCCGACTTGCTCGCCTGTCACGGTTTCTACCTTTCAGGCTGCTGACCGTGCGGCAAGAGCGCCTGGCCGGGGCTCACCTTCCTCGTCGTAGTTCGACATGTCATCGGCGATCATGTTCCCGAAATCCAAGAGCAAGTTCCACGTGTCTTTGGGGATGGAGCGTTTGTGGTGCTCCTTAGCATGGTGCCAACGAGTGAGGAAAAGCAGCAGGTTAAGGAGGAAGATCACAACATACCATAAATATCTGTGCCTGCAAGGTACCCTGGTAAGGGCCTCGACCAGCTACGGATGTGACACCCATTCACTCAGTAGATAATGCTGCCTAGTTTCATGTATGACTCATTTTGTATTCATGATTTAGTGCAAGAGAATCAGTTTTCAGTATATATCGTGAGACCAACTTCAAGGTTTGAATCATTTTTCAGTATTTGACTCAAATTAGAGAGCAAAAAATGACTAATCGCCTTCTGAAGACCCCAGGTCTCTCTTCCCAGGTATAGAGCTGTTACTACCTTCTAGCTAAAATGCTAATGCAATGCCATAACAATTACCATATTAATGACTCCCAGCATCAGGGTTTAGAGCTGTTGAGAAACAGCTCCCTATTTTTATAAACAGTGATAAACCCTTTCTAAAAAAGAATGACAGACCAACATATGAAGAGAACCAACATTTCTGCACTGATATACACAAAATATTAGAGAACATGGTCAACTAGTTTAGATATATTCGTATATGTCATTTATTTACATAAAAACAATAGTTCTACAATCTTTAGACATTCAGTAAGTTACGAAACTCTGGCTTCATTGGGATGATATAAGGCAAAGGTACATTGCAACGGGTTCAACTGTAGCCTGCCTTTTGAGATTTGAACCTGAAACCCCCAGGATTAATACGATGGCCCTACTGCCATAAAGACTCACCAATAGAAACTTGTTCCAAAGGTCCAGGAACTTGAAGCGGCCATTGAGAACCAGATTCCAGTAGGCGACTGCCATCTCTAGGTCTGAAATGAGAATGGCGAAAGTAACGGTCACACTGAGAACTGTTATCGTAGGTGAACGGCCTCATCGTCGTGGGCGAGCTTTCGCATTGACCCGCTCTGGCTTTGTCCTGTCGGCAGCTTCTGCTGCTCTCCTTGGAGCTTAACAATACGAAAAGCGACTGCACCATCCTGCCAGCATGGGCCTTGAGCCAGAAGCTAATCCAGGAAGAAGTGCTCTCCCCATCTGAGGTAAGAGGATTCTGGCTCTAATGTGTCCACGCAACCTTATGAGGGATGGCAGCGGAACGCTCTGCACTCGGACCCTCAACCACAACCAAGCCCAGTGCCCCGGATACTAAGGATGCCAGATCTGTGACAGCGTCGCTTTGCACTCTGCATGTACTGGGTCCAAACAACAGGCCTTTAAGACTCCTAGCTCTGACTCAGCCTCCAATGTCACGAAGCAGCACACCAGTCACATCCCATGTCACCAGTAACATCCCACAACAGCCAGCACCCCCTGCCCCCACGCATCCCCCAATTCTCCCTCCTCCTCATAATATGCAGCTAACAGTTTGTAAACCCTCCCAGTCCACCTAAAGTATTCTCTGGAAGGTTCTATGGCTCACCCAAGCCTTTCTGTCCGGGATTCTTGGCAAAGTTGAAGGTGAACTGATAGAAGTCTTTGAACTTTCCGGAATCTTTCAGTTCCTGTTCTAATCTGGGCAGGATTGCTTTGAGCTTCTCTGTGCTGTCACACCTGGGAAGACAATGTAGAGAAAGACAGTCACGACAAAAGAAATCCACTCAAAAACCTTAAAAAGCAATGTTCAACCAGCAACCCACAAGCAAATGGTCCAGCGACCTTTAACAAGGCAACTATGAAACTTAAAAATCTGTAAGCTACAACAACCATTATTTTTGCAGCCTATTTGCATTCTAATCTTTGGAGTGGGAAAAAATAAACTTGTCAAATGAATAACTGTAATTACTAATTAAAAATAAGCAATTGGTCACTTGCCTCTAAATGGTGGGGGATTTTGCTCAGTTTTGTTATCGACTTAGATTTAGACTTAGACTTAGTTTCTGGGATCAATGAACATCTAGACTGCCTGGGTTATGCACCATTAAACTGAAAAACAGCACTTTCAGTCTGAAAATCCAGAGTGAACTCTACGTGAGACTAGGGGCTCCCTGCAGAGGGATGCCACGGAACCCTGGACTCCCCGCAGAGGGATACCACAGAACCTTGGGCTCTCCTTACCCAAGCTCCGCCATGCCATCCAAGAACTCCTTCTTGCTGAACTCGCACTGGGTAGCGGCCCGGAACTTCCAGGCCACCACCAGGATGCTCATGCTGGCCGGGTCCAGGGTCAGGTCATCGCAGAACTGTTGGATCCCGTCAATCCCGATTTTATTCTCATCGTGAGGATCTGGGCAAACACAGCCCCATTATCCACACAACCATCCATAAACAACCTGGGGCCTGTTATCACAAAGCTGGATTTTGGATTTAAAAAGAAATTTAAGGTAGTCTTGGCTAAATTAAAGTGAATGAAGATCATTTTAAAGGGGGGTACCTTAAATCTGACAAGTGATCCATTTAACCAGCAAGTCTCACTTCGTGATACTGGCCCCAACATGAATGCTAACTACAAGGCAAACAACCAGAACCAGTCTTTGGTGTCATGTTCCCATTCTAAGGAATATTCCAGATTCCCACTTGCCTTTATAACGATTGTAGAGCTGCTCCAACTTCTTCCGATCCACAGAGTTTTTCATGGATTCCTTATAGTAGAGGTCTGGGTTATGGAAGTAATTGTCTGTGGCCACTTCTAATTTCCAGTCATTCTGTGTCAGGCAGTACACGGCGGTCTTCTCTCCGGCCTGCGTGAAGGCCATAAACTGTCGGATCTTGTCCTTCTGCGATGACTTCAGCTTATGCTGCAAAAAAAAAAAAACACGGGTGAGCAGAGCAATTGGCACAAATGCCCCTTTGTGTGTTTTGTAACGTTCGGATCTGCCTCGTAATTCCATCCGATACCTTCTGATTTGTCCAGAAACACATTTTCTCCCTCTCTAAATGTTTCATCCCTCCACCTTCTAAACACTAAGATTAAATGCTCAAAACATTTCTTCAGTTTAGGAAGAGTGCTCGCATGGTTGACAGGGAAAAAAAAACTAAAGTCTTTTTCCCCCAGTCAAGCGAAGACAGACGCTGGTCATTATTTATGAGATTTGTGACAAGGAGATCTGTCGTCACTGAAAGTAGCCTGCATTTCCAATTGCCACGCTTTATTTGCATGGCGCAAAAAGCTCGGAGGAGTTCGTGTCAGTGCGTACCACCCTGGTCAAGCCAAGCCCTGTATATTATTAATCCACAGCGCAGAATACGGCGTTAATCAACCAGTGTCCACCCAGAAGCGCCCGGTTTGTTGACACTGTGATGAAGCTGTTAACCCGGTCAGTCAGTCTCAGCCTCGTGCACACCGGTCCGCTTATTTTAAAGCAGCACTGATCGAAACGCCCAGCTGAGTCGTGCTGATCCTGCAGGAAGAGGCGGCACATTAACACATGAAATCAAGGCCGCTGAGGACATTTCCGTCCCCCCAACCGGAGTCACGCCGGGAAAGTAACCCGTCTTTCTGAGTCAAGTGTGCAGTTTAACTACGCGACTCTTAACTGACATTAGCTCTCAAACAGCTTATATGTGTAAATGCATTACGAGATATTACGACGCAATTTATGCGTAACCGATTTATTAGGAATAGTTAAAAACCGTTGCAATGCCTCAATAGTGGAAGATATGGGTGCACCCAAAACTAGGTTAATTGGTTCATCACTTTATGCTGACTTTATATTTTATGTGCAAGCCACGGATGTGCAGAAATCTATAATGTTGGATAAGGTATCTGGCCGTTGATGGCGTTATTACATAAAGCAGTGGCTTTCTCCAGCCGATGCAGTAAATCACACGGGCTGGCAATCGCAATGCATCGTTCATGCACGTATTGTGATGGTGCAAAACTGAAGGTAACCATCAGTTCTCCGGCCATCGGCATCCACAGCTGCGCCGGTCCGAGGAACAGTCCTGCCTGCTAATATGCGGGTCGATTAGTGCGTTTTTAAATAAGGGGGGTTCCGCGTAATTTTCTCTTTGTCCTACTTACTCGCACGGCTCCAGCAAGACAGTTGCCCCGCGTCCCAGTTACCCTTCTTACGCAGCCGGACAGGTCCAGTGTCCCGACTCGCTCAGATACCAAAAAGGGAAAGGTACGTGCGGAGCAACTGCAGGAGTCAGCTCTCAAAATACCATCAACTCTGACCTTCCCCTAGCACTGACAAACGGGCACAGTAAAAAACCTCACTGACAGTGCGCCGCTGGCGCAGGACACGTCGCGCACGGTACCGCCTGCCATTCGGCAGTACCACCCCAGCCTACCGGCCCACGTTATAGCCCACTGCAAAGGTTTATTCGTCTGTTTGGCTTACTGTTTTGATCGTACCTACCATTTTCTCACCCGCTTGTTTGACCAACTTGATAGCTGGTAGCTCCCCTGCGCACGCGCAGTGGCCACTAGGAACTGCGCTAAAGCACGAGAGAGCTTGCGCACGGGTGGTACCCAGAACAGGGAGATGTAGTTTTACTTTGAATAATAATAATTATTATTATTATTATACCATCGGAATCACTAGCAGTATATTATTATTATTGCAACTAATTAAAGTCTGGAGAGAAAAGAACAGAACGGTGTAAAGGGACAGAAAGTTTCAAGTTTGTAATATTCGAGACCCATGCAAGAAAATATGCCAATGGATATAGACAGTAAGTTTCAACAACAAAGTAAAATAAACTTCCTTCAGTGTCAGTAAAGCTATCTATCTATCGATCTATCTATCTCACTTTAAATAAATAAATAAATTAAATAAATAAATAAACAAATAAATAAATAAATAGATGGACCAATAAATAAATAGATACCAAGAGCTTTACAGAAAACTACATATCCCAGTAGGCTGTGGGGGGGGGGGGGGACCCGATTACGATTGGTTTCGGAAGTTGGATTTTTTTCAGTTGTTAATTCGGAGGAAAAGACAGAAAAGAAATTCATCATAAACTAATGAACTTAAATGTAACCCTTTAAAAACACACGTTTCGTTACTGTGATACTCGAGAAGCTACAGTCTACAAAACGGTTAGCCTGTATTTCTTGTCTTCTTTATGCAGTTTTATAGGTGAATGCTGCTACACAACTGTTCACGATTTTTAATGCAGATTTTATTGTAGGACCACAGTCATGATCCATCCCCGGGCGTACCTGCGGACGAGTGACATCTTTTGGCGACGGACCTGAGCACTCCGGGTCCTGGAGCTGTGAGCTTGTCAGACACCGAGTCGCCGGGTTTCGGCCAGTGCTGGAAGTCAGACGGGAGGCTGCGGCTTTCTGCCTATGTTTCGCATTTTGGGAGGAGTGGCATCTCACCAAAAAAGCTTTAGCCCATTTGAATGTGGTGCTGGCGTGGACGGCGTATAAATCCGACAGGTATTTGCAAACTACGTATTTTACGCATCGGAATCTGATTTTCTTTTTAATCTATGAAACTATTCACCGACTACGTCTTGCGCGCATTTGCCACATTGAAAAATGTAGTCAAAATTCTTCATTCCGCAGAATAAGAATGTAGTTATACCTCGCTGTTTGGGCAGGCTGATCCCTACGGATTTCCGCTGAAAAGACGACTGCCCATAGGAAGGCGGAGGTGTATACTATAACGCAAGATATCGAAAAAAGTGAATTGGTTCAGTATATGTCAAATGCATGCCAATAACGTAACTGCGCGTTTTAGCCAACCTTAAAAATGTATCCGTATTATCTTCTGGATAGTTAACTTTATCATCAGTGTGGGACTGACCAGCTTTGCGGAACAATGGTCCCATTGACCAGGAAGAGACTTACAGTAGTTGTATTCAGGAGGGAAGAACAAGTATGTTGTCATAAGAAGTAGTAAATACATAAGCAAGGAACTTTAATTCATGGCTGATTTTTATCGTTGAATCGCAGGTTTTCCTTACAGTGATTGGGTTTAACGGAGTGACGCGCGTATCAATTTTTACTTGTGAATAAATTGGCGTAAATTGCGTCTGTCAGTTCTTGATGGCTCCCCCGTGGCATTTGTTGTAATGCTTGTCAGGGCGTTTGCCGTGAGCCGTTTCATTGTTTGAGCAGTCAGGTGCGCCCAGGTTAGGAAAACAGGGGAAAGTAACACTCACAATGCGTCTTTCGACATTTCCGGATAAGATCATAACACGTGATACATACACGCACGAAACCGCTCAGCATTTCTGTGTAATCTGCATATAATCGTTTCGTTTTCAACGTCGGTATGGACAGTCAAGCTCTTTGGAGGCATGTTGAAGATATTTTTGTGTTTAATGGATTGTTCTTGGTCTACTGTATATATTATATGCTGATAGCCAGTTCAGCCCTTCTCTTAATCCTGGTATCTGGCATACTAGCCGTTGTCCCCATTGTGGACTGGCAGAATTTGTGGTAAATTCATCATGGAGAAACCAACCCCCTAGACATGCAAAATTTACCATGGGAGGACTTCTGGTGCATCAAATGAATATTGAATGAAGATGTTGAATTTAGCAAACTTGTAAATGCTGGACTCTGACTCACTCGTTCTGGCACCCACAGGCATCAGCAGTGTGCTTCAGAATGTAGGAGACGTTCATCATTTCTCCTCAGCTAACAAATGGCGAAGCGCAAAGGTGACCGAATGTGGGGTGCGTGTGCACTGCTGTGTCTTGGCCTGGTGGGGGCACTGCAGCAGGAACAAGTGGCGCAGCATGCCATCAAGCTGCACCGCGGTAAGGGTGCAGCAGTGACACAGGGCCGGCTCTGGCTGGCGGAGCACTGCCGGCGGTTGGCCGGGCTGCTCAGGCAGAAGACTGTTGCTGTGAAGAAGCTTGGCGTTGCCATCGCTGCTGTGGAGCGAGACCACACACTCTCTGACCCAGAGAAGCTCTTCCAGGTGCACACCCTGGAGATCTTCCAGAAAGAGCTGAACGAGAGCGAGAAGTCGGTGTTTCAGGCGGTGCTTGGGCTCCAGCGAGCCCTGCAGGGGGACTACAGGGACGTGGTTAACATGAAGGAGAGCAGTCGACAGAGGCTCGAAGCCCTGAGAGAAGCCGCCATAAAGGTAAGCAAGGGGCAAACAGGCATGCATCTAGACAGCCTGGAAGGGGTCCTCAAATTGGCTTGAAGGTGGAGCCAATGCAACAGACACAGAGCTTTGGAAGCTGATGTTGACGTGAGGGATGGAATAGAGAGGTGTCTGTCAGACTGGGACCAAAATTCTAATTTTAATGGTGACCCAAGTGCAAATGTTCTGGTGAAGAGGGCCCCTGGTTCAGGGAAACGGTGCAACACGCTCTTGATTATCTGTGACTTGAGGCAGACTTGCCTGGCTGACTCCGTTATCTGCCTATGACAGGGAGGATGCGTATTTGCGTCTGTCTTATTTGTAAGTCCAGATTATGGAGGAGATTCTCTTTAACTCTCTATTTCTCAGACGGCGTAAACGTATAGACGCAGGTATTCTCTAATGTTATTCTTGGTTATTTAGCAAATACCTAAAAGCTTACTACTTATGCCTATGTATACCAATGAATATTTTCGATGCAGCTCAGTACGCTTTCAAGTACAGCAGCAGGGTCTCTCTTGAGACCTAAAGTGGCATCCATTTTGTCACAGTTCATTACTGCTATGCCACCTGCTGGTAAAATGTTCACATTTCCATGTTTGTCCCCTGAAGAGGATATACAGCACTTTTAAGGTGATATACACAGAGAAGTGTGTGTGTGTGTGTGTGTGTTGTTGTTGTTGCCTTCAGTGTGTGTATGAGTTTTATATGGATTCTGAAGAAAGGGTGCATACACATGGAGTTGATGATCTCGAACTAACTTGAAGACAAAGTAGATGCAAAGCCAATGGTTCTCTCTGCAGGAGGAGCAGGAGTATGTGGAGCTGATTGCTGCAGAGAAGCACCAACAGGAGGCTATGAAAAGTGTGCAAGACCAAAACAAGACCCTGTCTATGCTCGATGAGATCCTGAATGATGTGCGACGCGCTGCTGACCGTCTGGAGGAGGAGATTGATGATCACGTCTTTGATTATAACAAACAGGTAAGATGAAAGATCTAACAGATAAAGCCCTGTTCAGTGGAAGGGTGTGAGTTGGTTGATCTTGACTGGTCCTCCCCCTGGGTCTTCTGTGCAAACCCAGCAAAGGATGTTTTCGAAAGTCTCAAGCTTGATTGCTGAGCCGCTCACCCCCCGGCTGTGCGTCCGCAGATGAAGGGTGTTAACGTGGAGGCCGTGCTCCGGGTGGAGGAGGATGAGGAGGACTCTCAGAGGAACGTGTCCAGGCGGGAGGTGGAGGACAACTTGGGGCTCAGTATGCTGATCGACTCCCAGAACAACCAGTATGTCCTGACCAAGCCTCGGGACTCCACCATGCCCCGCGCTGACCATCACTTCATCAAGGTCTGCTCCACATTCCTCTGCTATCTGCTGCTAAGTCAGGGTCTCCGCATCAAGCGTGTTGATGACCACAGCTCACAGCACCTGTTTGATTTAATTTTAATGTCGCTTAGATGCTAAACCCCAAAACAGTCTAATTTTCTGTTACTTTAACATCTCCTCTCACCCCGCCAAGGCCAGCACTCCATAATCTGTTAAGTTCTCCACAACTTGTGACCCACACCAACTGAGTGCTTCCTTCAGCATTGTTCCTTCTCTCTCAGACTAGACCATTTCTTTGCGATCTGTGGTCTACATGTGTGGCCTGTGTCTGTTCTCTGTGCTTGGTTATTCAGGACTTGGTGACTGTGGTCATGCTTTCACTTCCCTGCGGGTGGCTGTGTACGCAGATGGGTCTCCCCACCATGTTTGGTTACATCATATGTGGGGTCCTCCTGGGCCCCTCCGGGCTCAATAGCATCAAGGTGAGCACCTTGGGATATTTTTGATCTCAACCAGCAGATGGTACAGATGGTACCTCCCCATTCTAGATATTTCCAGTGCTCACACTGCTTATATTACACTTGGGATGCTGCATAGTGTTTATACATGTAACTGTTGTGTATTGTGTGTCTAGTCTATGGTCCAGGTGGAGACACTGGGAGAGTTTGGGGTGTTCTTCACCTTGTTTGTGGTGGGCCTTGAGTTCTCCCCCGATCGCCTACGCAAGGTCGGTGCCATGAAAGTGTCATTGTGAACTGCTTAGCACGGTGCACGTAAGCCGTAATGTATGTAATATGTGTACCAACAGGTGCTGAAGATCTCTGTCCAGGGCTCGTGCTACATGACGCTGTCAATGGTGGCCTTTGGTCTCCTCTGGGGACATCTTCTGCACATCCGCCCCACCCAGACCGTCTTCATCTTCACCTGCCTGTCCCTCTCCAGCACCCCCGTAGTGTCTCGCTTTCTCGCTGGAGGGCCACGTACGGACAAGGAAGGTAATCGTGTTCATCAGTGAGTAAGAATGTGTCAAACCAGGAAGTGGCAAAAGAAGGATCTCGCTTCAACGCGACGATGGCAGAATTTAGGCTTTGTGGTGGGTGGGGTTACTGTAAGCTGCCAGGCACTGCAGTTTAATGCAATTGCAACCAGTAGTATAACTGATGAGGATCAGGTTAAACCTGTCAGTGACTGACACACAGAACAATCTGATCGAGTTTCGGTTTCAAAGCCTCAAAAACAATAGATATTTCATGCTAAACGGGGATAGGCTGAAGATTGACTGTGGCATGTGGTCTCAAAAGCAGACAATGACATAGTAATATGCAGGTTCAGAGTATTAAAGGTAATTCTGATCTTGGCATGAAGCTTTGCCTGATGTCTGCCAGTGTTTTGCCCACACAGGCGAGTTGGATTACAGCAGCGTTCTCCTGGGAATGCTGGTCATGCAAGATGTTCAGCTGGGGCTGTTCATTGCTGTCATGCCCACACTCATTCAGGCTGGCGGAGGTGGCATTGACAGGTAAGCCCTCCTCTCTGCCTTTGGGCATTTCTGCCTTTTTGCTATTGGCTGTGAAAATAAAGCTGATCTGTATTTAATGTACAGTAGGTGTGTTAGGTACTCGTTATATGCAATAAAAGGCTCACAGATCTTTTATTTTATGAAGGATCGTGCTTCTGTGTAAAGGATTTGTTTAAAAGTTAAAGTGATTGGTTTTAAATTTGATTTTTATTTGATTTTTAATTTTTGGAAGGTTGACTTTCAGTCCTTGAGTAATTTTGCTGGTGCAATATGTTTATTTGGGGATTGTTTTTTTTTTATTTTTTATTTTTAGAAGAAGTGTGAGTAGTAAAAGTGTGTTTAGTTTATGTTTCTGTGGAAAAAAATAAATGTAAAAATAAAAGTAATAAGCAGGGCCGGTCTCGGTAGCTGTGCTTCACTCTGACGCCTGCGTTTCTCAACATGCCGTTTTGTGTCAGTGTTGTCGTGGGCGGCCTGCACATCCTGCTGCTCCTGGGCCAGGTGGCCTTCTCGCTTGCCGTGGTGCTGCTGCTGTGTGCTCTGCTCAGGTCCCATCTGATTGGCCCCTTTTGTAAGAAGCTGCATGCTGAGTGCAAGGGCACCAAGGAGATCCTGGTGCTGGGGACCACTGCTTTCGTCTTCCTCATGCTGACGGTATGATTTTTGCGCAGGCGCTGTGCCTGCCAGCTCCTCAGCCAGAGAAGGACCTCATCTTGCTCTTACTTAACCCATTCCAACCCAGTTACACCATTTTACTTTTATATTACATTATCAAATCATAGTTTTAAAGAAGTAAAGGACATGGATAACATGTTCAATAATACATTTTAGAGGCTTCATTGATTAACATAAAATGATTTCATTAAAAATTATTCACTTTTAAGAATCCTACTATTCCTGCAATATTAAGAATCTTTTCCATTCTAATCTACTGTATCTAAAAATAAGATGTATAAAACAAATACTGTACAGTGTTAAATTACATGTAAACATCTTTAAATGTTACGTTCTTGAGCAATGCATAATGTGGTGGTGTACATTGGCGGTGTGCTTGTTGCATAGAATCTTCTCTTCCATGTCTTTCTTGCCACTGCTTTCTTCTTCTGTTTAAACTTTTTGGCTGCGTGTGATTTGAGGTTCCAAGTCCCCGTGCGCTCCAACCACTGCAGGTGACTGAGTTCTTGGACGTTTCCATGGAACTGGGCTGCTTCCTGGCCGGCGCACTTCTTTCCTCGCAGGGTCACATGGTCACCGCTGAAGTCATGAGCTGTGTTGAACCAATAAGAGATTTCCTCGCTATCATCTTCTTTGCCTCCATTGGTGAGTCTATTCATTGTCCGGTACTTGGCACTATATTTATATATTATGCTATTTCCTTTAGAGACAAAAATGAAGTAGAATTTTAGTAAAGCAGTGCTATACTGGTCTTCTACCTGCAAAAGCAGTTACGGATCGATGGCTGTGTCTCCCACAGGCCTTCACGTATTTCCTACGTTTGTGCTGTACGAACTCACCATCCTGCTAGTGCTGACCCTCACCCTGGTCATCATGAAGGTACAGCTGTAATTCTTTTCCTTTATGGTCACTGATCATTACGATGGTTATGGTGTCACCTCAGCAAAGACAGTGGAGTTGTGTTATGGATGATGACAATAACAATATTGAGATTATTTTGCAAAGGATTTTTTCCCAATAATATCATGTCCTTGTGTGTTTCTTGTGCCTGCAGTTTGTTGTAGCACTGTTCGTACTATCAGTTATCCTCCCGCCTGGGTCCAGGCACATTCGCTGGATCGTTTCAGCTGGTCTGGCACAAGTCAGTGAATTCTCCTTTGTCCTGGGCAGTCGTGCCCGCAGAGCAGGCATAATCTCTCGGGAGGTAAGTGCCAGTTGTCAAACTTTTTTTTCTTTATTAGCATTGGCAATATAATTGTAATTGACCAAGCATCATTTTTTGAGCAATTCATTCATTATTTCACACTTGATTCTGGGTTAATAGAATTTACTATTTTGAACTGATGAATCCTGTCATTTTGGAGCATATGTAGCATTTTTTGGTGTAAAAGCAATATTGATGCCTCTTTAATTCAGGTGTACCTGCTCGTCCTCAGTGTGACCACACTAAGTTTGCTGTTGGCTCCTGTACTCTGGAGAGCAGCCACTCTGAAATGTGTCCCTCGACCAGAGCGCAAGACAGTCACGTGAAGTCACTGGTACTTTAAAACCCCGGGGGATACTCTGAGTGTGGCCAGTGTAGAAGGAGGGAGAAGGTTAATGAGTGGGTCAAAGGGTAATCACAATTCTACAGAGAGCTATCCTCTCTGTCTTAAGTTCTTTAAATTGTTTACAATTAAGTTTCAATTTCCGTAGTGCTGCATTGTCACTGATGGAACAGTGATGAATGTTTTTTTTTTTAGTTTCTAGAATCTTCTCTTTATTTACAAAACATTTATTTATATTTATGTTATTGTGAAAGGGCACAAACCGGAGTGTTGGATGGGCAGGGATACACTGGCAGACTTGGGGCCAAACACTTGACCGGGGTGACATTTTGTGAGAGGGTCCAGAATTTCTAAGTATGCCCCTGGGCACAAATGTCAGTAAGAGGGCCTCACGTACACAGATACAGGGGCGGAGTCAAGCATGGGCTATCCCTGGCCCCCCCAGCAAAGAACAGGGCCCCAGCCTGCCTCGGGGAACCGTTTATTAAATCGACAGCCCCTGAGTGTCTGTGCTTGTGTCTGACTAGGACCCTTCAATCTGCCCCTACACAGATATCGTGTTGTCCTCACAAAAAAGTAAATTACGTAAAATAATTAAACATTATAAATGTTTGCTGAAAAAGATGGTTTGCATAAACTTTGGTGATGATGCACTGAGCATTTTGCTAAAATATTGTTGAATATGATGGTTTAAATTTTTCCTTTACTTCTTTTCTTTATTTTTATTCCAGTTGTAAAAGGGAAAAATAACTGCACAGTGATATTTTAAGTGTAATAATGCTACTTAAGAGTTGCAGCTGCTGAACGTGCCTTAAATTCATATTTACACTACACTGCCTCAGCATAAACGGTCTTAAAGAATGCTCACATCTTCCTACAACACGCACAAAACAATCATTGCATTCCAAATGTCCATTTCAAATGCAACCAAAGGTGTTATTCATTTATAAATGAATTGTCTATGTAACGCCAGAACTATATTTAGTTTTGGAATAAGCCCTGAAACACAAATGTTTCCTATTGCCCAAGCTGTATCCATTTTACCTTACTACTCTTCTGAGGATATGTAGTTTGATGGCATGCATTTGACTATATAGCATTCTTACATGAAGAAATGTAACTGCTGTAATTTGCTGATGTTATATTTTTAATAGGGAACCAGAATCTAATGGGAGTAAATGCTTCAGCTACCAAGCACAACAAATAAATATATTTATTTGTGACTATGTTTCATTTGTTTTGTACTTTACTGTGTAAGAATATGTCCTCTTACCGTTGGTTATACTTTGACCCAGCAGCCACTGCAGTAGTCAAGGATTTCGGGTGTCCTTATGTTATTTAAGTTACCCATTATTTTCTTAAAGTGTACTCAACAGCTCCTACAGTGTTGGCTAAACCAAAAGATATAACCTACTTTAAATTAAACCAGAAAGCTACCGTTGTAGGTATACCATTTTATATACAATATAAATATATATAAAATATGCTACAAAATACATTTCTTGAATGTCTTCACTCTTGTTAAAGCGATCTCTATTCCAAACTAAACGGGTTAACTGGGTGGGTGATCTTATTTTCTTCTGATGTCATCGTAATAATTTAATTTGATAGTGTCAGTTTGCCCCGAGGTTTACCCGGATTGGGACGCTGGAACTGAGATATACGGTGAAAAGTGCTGAACCGCTGTTAAGTGTTACACCGGACGTATTTAAGCCTCAGGGTTTAGTGGCAGTAAGGAGAGCCAATAGGCTTCGTCGCAGACGGAAGTTGTTGTCTAACGGCCAATCAGACGGCGTTGGAGGCCGGCCCAACGCGGCATGCTTAGAAACGTCACGCAGTGCTTGCCCAATGACATAGCTTGCTTTTGGACACCGCCAAGCTCAGTTTGAGTCGGACGAAGATTATACTGATCCTGGGATCGCTGTTGAGGCGGCTGGCAGCAGATGTAGAAATTTTCGAGTGGGGCCTCGCTGTCGCATTAGGCGTGCCCAAAAACTATTTGCTGCCTCGCTTTGTTTAGTTTATCATTCCCCCCTTTTATATAAAACATTCGAAGAGGTTATGCGTTGATGATTTTGAACAAGTAAGTTGGTTTCCCTTTACTGGGTTTCACTTTGTGCCGCAAAGGAGCGGATCATGACTGAGACTGAGTGCCGGGGGGTGAAGCCTTTCCGCGGCGCCTTGCTGGAAAGCCATCCACCCCACGGCTAGCTCTGCCCGTGCTCTGTTAGCATGTGACAGGCTGGCCAGCTTTGAATCACGTCCCTCACCATTATTGTTTTTTCTGTTATTTCGTGCGCCGCTTCCGCGTTTGCCGTCCATCCCTCGCCAGCGTCGGGTTCGCGAGCTGAACGTGCTGCCTTTTATTTTGCGACGCCGTTCAACGCTTTATTTTTCTTTCCTTTTGGGGTAAAATGGCTGACACTTGATCAAGCTGGGCCACGAGGAGCGCCGAGGCTTCACCGGTTTTTCTTCAAATGATGTAAATTATCCTTATTAAACCGTTTTTTTAACACTGGCTGGCGCAGTGAAACTTGCAAAAAGGTTATTCGTCGTCCCCCTGTGCAAGACTGCCAACAAAGAGAAGCGGTCTCACCAGAGAGTGTTATATTAGTTATCTGGTTTTAATCTAGTAAGTACTATAATTTTAATATTCGTATGTATTCCTGAGAGACGTGTCGTTGCACGGGGGCACCCTTAATACCTCGTTTCCTAATAAGAAAGGGGGGAGAGCTGTGCAGCATCCATTTTGTCGGAGCAGATAGATGAAGGTCTCCAGAAAAAGATACTTGATATAGTTGCTTTCACTAAACCAGGAGCGAAATTTCGCCTGAAGTATATAAAATAAACCGCGGTGGTGTTGAATACTGTCGGATCTGGACGGTGGGCTGCCGGCTCCCCGTTTGCTTCTTGTTTCCTGTTTGGTTTTTGGGTTTAGACCTCCTCTTCCTCCGTCTTCTGCCATCAAAAAAAGGGGGGAGTCGGGAAACAATGAATTGACGGGAGTTTGTCGTAAGTGCAATGTGGGCGATCGCTTTATCATAATATTTCTGGCCACGCTTTAAAAGCGGTGTTTATGTTTTCAGCAACGCTGCGCGGGTTTTGTGGAGTTAAGGTTTTAAGGGTTGGAGATCGTGCAAGTTTTCGTTAATCTGCAATTCGCGTAAATGTTAAGTTAATGCAGTGCAACGTGTTTTGTACATTTGCACTTGTTTTTTTTTTTGTCCTTGTATGTTATTTTGTAGTTCACGACACTCGCTGATCCGCTTTGCTGAAGCTAACGCTAACTCTAGGCCGACGTAGCGTGCAATTTTAAAGAAAGGAGGGGGGCAAAGAAAAAGTTTTGACAAGCAGATGTAAGTACCCCCACAGCACTTATTTTAGCAGTAGCGTTGGAAATGTGATCGTTTTTGTTTAGCACCGAGTTGGTAGTACTTGGGTGGAGTATTGCTGGTATATTAGTGGCGCTATTTTGCGGAAAATAGTGTATGCTTTTGTCACTCCCGGCGGGCCTGGCTGCTGCGCGCCGTTCGTTTCCCTTTATTTACATTGTGCAGCACGCGCCGAAGTCCTCTGTCGTTCGATAACTAACTAAAAAACTCCGTGTAAGCGATTGATAAAACTTAATGCGGGATCGGAGGCCCACTGTTGCACCCCCACACTCTGACACTGTGAAAACAATTTAGATCCTTGTCAACGAGCGTGTTTGCATCTGTACGGGGAAGAAATGGTGGTATTCTGCTCTTGCATTTTAAGTCTTTAAACATAATTTACCCAGAGCAGATGTTTTCTTTGCTTACACTCCCCAGTTTTGAGTTGCACTATCATTAAATTAAGATTTGTAAGTATACGGACGGCCTTCGCTATTTACTGGAAGGACAGTAGTTTCGGCGGCCAGATATTTAAATGAAAGTGCCTTCTGGAGGTCTGCATAGCGGTCAGTTTGCCTGCAGCCAGCAGGAGTTTTAAGTTCCGTTGGATCAGAAATAAGAAAATATACAAAAACTAAAGCGAGTGTTTACATGCTATTTAATAGAATAATTTCCCATGAATTTGCCGATAGATTGCAGATTCCAAACACGAGAGGGCTCGGAAGAAGGAATACTTGCATCTTATATGTTACATGGTTACTTAGCAGGTTGTAGGGGGGTACATATTTTTTTTTGTCCCTTTTTTAACCCCCCAGCAACCAAGAGTTGTTAGAAGATATTTAACTCCTTTCACAGCATGAAAAGCTTCATGTACCCTGGGCTGTCACAGACATTGTATCGAAACTCTGCTTTATTACATCAGCCACTAATCATACCTGCTTCTCCATGTAAGAGATGGTCCTGTTTTTCCTCTGTCTTAGGAGATCTGCTCTTGATTAAGAATAATCCTCCTCCTCCCCAAAGACGCCATAGTTCCTCCTCGCCCCCCAGGATTTTATATCATGGCAAAAGATGTAAGTGCGCTGATGTATGTGTTTGTTTCTCTGCAAACATAAAGTGCCGTGGCCAGTGAAGTCCCTGGGTGCAACAGCTTTTGCAATCTGGAGAGTCTGCATTGTTTTTTTTTTTGTTACTTTACAGCATATAGTGGCACTTTCAGCCAACTGAAATACTTATTCTGTAGGAAATAAGTAGAAACTATCACAGAAGGCAAGTAATATTGCTGCAGATTAGAGATTATATTGAAGGAAATATTGATACAAGAATAGATGGGGAAATTGTTTGAAAATGATGGCACTTTCCGGAAAGATGACTAAAGTGAATATTGAGGCACAGAATTGCTTTTGTCTGAGGTTGTTGTCCATGCTTGTCTTCTGATCTACAGGTTGGTGTGATTGAAACCAATGGAGAGCTCAAGGTTTTTGTTGACCAGAATTTGAGTCCCAGCAAAGGTGAGCAGCCTAAGTCAGTCGTGCTTGGCTGATAATATCCAGGCTCGGGCCGGTCCCGGTCTTCTCGGTCTGCGTGGCTCTTCTTAAATGAGTCTGAGCTATAATTCATGGCCACATAGCCACCTTTGTACCATATGTTTTAAGCCAAAACATTTATGAATTCTTTGGTTGCTGTTCTTGTATTAAACTGATTTGTACCTTCATTTGTGTGTAACATTTATATTCGTGCTCTGAACTTTATTAAACCTAATTAGCAAGCTGAGAACCAGAGTAAAGTGTGTTGCTGTAGCAGGTATCCCGAAACGAGATTTGTTGGTTAGGCTGGATAATGTGTTGGATTTAAGGCATTTTCCTTTACTTCCCCTCAGCCCAGACTACCTTAAATCTGATAAGTTATCTTGATAGTCATAAAAATCCAGCTTTGTGATACAGCCGCCTGGATTGTGTCTCCAACCTCATGCATGTATTGGAAACCAATATAATATGAACTGCTGTTTTGTCATGGCACTAGATGGTGGTATTTCACCAGCAGGGGGCACTAAAATGCTGTATTTTTAGCAGCTGTTGTATTTATCATACTCTGTTAGTGTTTTTCTCCTCCCATTCTCTGTTATTTTAACTGTTATATAGACCGATCTTGATGTCTAATTTGCGTTATGTGCAGTTACCCCAGTGTGCTTGTGATCGAAATGCATTTGCAGTGGGGCTCAGCCGGAAATGTTGCTGCTGCGTTGTGTGTTGGGTTAGGGGTTTATGGTGTCAGTTTGATGACGGGGTGTAAATCTGTCGCCTGAGAGCAAACGGGCTGTAACGTGCTGTACTGTAGAAACCGGACACCCGCAACCCTCGCCTCTGGGCGGTCGTGATGTTTGTTTTGCCCTGTCTCGCAGGGGTCCTGTCACTGGTGACTGTCCACCCGTCGCCTGTCACTCTGGGGAAGCAGCTTCTGCCAAAAACGCTTGGGCCCTCCAACGTCAACATCGCGCCGCACGTGGTAGGTCTGCGACGGGCCGCCCGTGGGCTCCCACGGCACGACTGTGGAGCGGCCCGCGTGGTTACGACCCGCTGACTTGCAGGCAGAGCAGCGGGTGCCTTTGGCTGCCGTTTCCAAAGCACTTATAAAAAAAAAAAATCTTTCCTTTACCATCATGAGGTGACCTGTGAGCATAACCCTATAATGAAACCTGCAGTCAGCAGGATTACTGCTGTCATCCTCTTAGAGCTAAAGTCTTTGCCTGGGACGATTTACACTCTTCCTCTCTCCTGTCCCCCCTCCCGTTACTGAAGTCTCTAAGCCATTTAATTCTGCAAATAAGTACCTAGTAATTTAACCTCTCAATCAAGCAAAAGAAAAAATTAATCAAACCGCATTGACATTTTACTGGGCTATCTTAGATGACCACCTAGCCCCTTGGTGATCGCAGATATGCTAGGTTTATTGGCTTATTGCATTACTAATAAGAACTGAGCTTTCAGTTGATGCAAATGAATGTTGGAAAGGGGGAATTTGACCTTGTGTTTGCCCCCGTACACATAAATGCCTTGCGTTATATGGCAGATTGTCCCTGTTTCACTCCGTGAATTGCCAGTCATGGTACCGATTAATGGGGCTTCTGTCATCTGTGTTATTGCCGGGGATGGGTTAGGTATTTAAGATAATAGTACTTGACTGGATTTAGATGGGAGTGACTGTTGATGAATGGTGTTTAGTTCTTTATGGGACTAATATGTTGTTACTATTAGTTTGAAGAAACTTTCTAATCCTAATGATCCTTCTGAGTTTTGGCCATGCGTTTCGAACAGAGGACATACTTTCTGTTGTCCAAGCAAATGCAGTGAACCTGACTCGGTCTTTGAGTTGGTGTGTTGGTGTCTCATCAGGTGATAGGCACCCCCCAGAGGCCCAGTGCGTCCAGTGCTGTGCTGGTGGCCAGTCCACACACCCCCAGTAGCCAGTTCCTCTCCCAGAGTCAGCCGTCCGACTCCTCGCCCTGGTCCACTGGGTTGGTTCCTGCTGGTCGCCTCACTGTCGATCTGAATGGCTTGAGGTTTTTAAACATGACAAAATGACTTCTCCACTGATCCACATGCTTCTCCACCTCTTAAGTATTGTAATGTTTTCCTTTACGGTGGTATTTATTGTTGTAAAGTTACTATTTATATATTTTTTCAAGCCAAAGAAGTGGGACAATTTTTAAAAGAGAACTTGAACCTTGTTTGTCATACAGAAAGCAGAAGCCAGCAGGTGGGAACTTTGCGTCATGTAATTATTTATTAATGGTTTATTCTGAGACTTTAGTCCTTGTACATGTTTAATGCAATATCCAAACATCCGTGATTAGTTGTGCATCTAAGAATTAAGTCTTGCCGCACTTGTAGGAGAACGACACCTAGGTACCTAAATTGATATTCAGTCTTGTCCTTGTAGACTGACTGTAGAATCTGCTGACTTTGATGTTGTGTCCTGTTGACTGCACAGGAAGCGCTGCAAGAAGGGCGAGAAGAATGGCAAAGGGCTGAGACATTTCTCCATGAAGGTGTGCGAGAAGGTCCAGAGGAAGGGAATCACCACCTACAATGAGGTCGCTGACGAGCTAGTGGCAGAGTTCAGCTCCTCTGACAACAACATCTCCCCCAATGACTCTGTAAGCACCTGCGACGCTTAAGGCCTCGGTGACCACGAATGTGTGCCCGCTGGTTAAAATGCAATGTGACTCCCTACCTCTGCAGCATGTGTATGACCAGAAGAACATCCGGCGTCGTGTCTACGATGCATTGAATGTGCTGATGGCCATGAACATCATCTCCAAGGAGAAGAAGGAGATCAAGTGGATCGGCCTGCCCACTAATTCTGCCCAGGAGTGCCAGAACTTGGAGGCGAGTACAGAATGCGACCTTCGGGACTACAGACCTGTTAAGCAGCTCTGAAACACACAAGAACGGCCCTTTTTGTTTAGGTTAGCCTTTTGGGATGTCTTGTGTAGGTCCACCCATTTTAAACCATGTAGCTAAAATTACAATGGTAATTTTCATTTTCATTCATTGGTATATGATAATTTGACAATTATCATTAAATCTGCATTTCAATTGAAGTCAATCAAATTCACATAACCATTAGTTGGGCTTGAAGTATCTCAAATTATACATTAAAAATTGTAAATTCTTTTAAGTGCATTTCCCTGTCAGATATTGAAATCTCTTTAGAATACCATGCACGTTTAAGGCCTGCTCAGATTAAATCTGTATTCCTGTAAAAATTTCAAATCTGTATCCCTGTATTAAATTTTAGGTGGAGAGGCAGCGCCGACTCGAGAGAATAAAGCAAAAACAGTCTCAGCTGCAGGAACTGATTTTGCAGGTAAGGAATCTGACTTGACCCCTATGGTAGGATCTTTGTGTAGAAATGTGAATACGACACGAGGTCCGCTTCTGGTTTTCTCCCTGGTCTACTTAGCAAATTGCCTTTAAGAAGCTGGTTCAGAGGAATAGGCAGCTAGAGCAGCAGACCAAAAGACCTCCACCACCAAACTCTGTCATTCATCTGCCTTTCATCATCGTCAACACCAGCAAGAAGACGGTCATCGACTGTAGCATCTCCAATGACAAGTGAGTTATGAGGTTGGCCAGGACCTTTGGGTTCTTTGAAGTGCTGCTTCAGTTCTTGGCAGGTATGAGGTTTGTGTGTCATTTCCTGATTGTCGATCTTATTGTCCCCTGACAGATTTGAATATCTCTTCAACTTCGATAATATGTTTGAGATCCACGATGACATAGAAGTGCTAAAGAGGATGGGAATGGCATGTGGGTTGGAGGCAGGGAAGTGTTCCCCAGAGGACCTTAAGATCGCTCGCAGTCTAGTACCCAGAGCCTTGGAGCCTTATGTTACAGGTCAGCCAGTCTATGAAGCCAACTGCTGAGGAATCTGTAGGGTGGTCCATTAGGGGCACTTCTCATTGGTGATCTCTCTGCTCTGACAGAAATGGCTCAGGGATCGATAAGCAACGTGTACGTAACAGGAGTGTCGTCTAATGGTGGGCGGGTCCTTGCCGGGAGGTGAGTCTAATCACGATACCCAATGACATTGCTGAATGGGCGTGGCCTTCTTTCTGCGTTGCTGATTCCGTCTGCTGTCTTTCGGTCTGTCCGCCCAAAGCGAGAGTGTTGATGGTACTATGGCGTCCAGCTCCAACGGCTCCCACTACAGCGGCTCGCGGGTGGTGACCCCCGTGTCCTACATGGACGAGGAGGATGAGGACGACGACTACGACGAGAATGACGACGACGATTAATCCTGCCCATTTGTTTTCATTCCCTATGGCCATCTTCATTGAAGTTCTTCCTGTGTTCTTTTCGTTGTCCCTCCTCCCATTTATTTGTTTGAGATGGGGGGGTGAGGGTTATTAAGGGGGTGCCCCATCCTCATTCCCGTTAGACTTTGTCCCCATTCTACTTCTCCAGCTTTTTTTTTTTTTTTAAGACTGTTGGAAGCAACCTCAGCTGATGGTTGCAGAATACTAAACAAATTCCAGCCTGTCCCAATAGATTGTCTCCAAAATGCCCCCCCCCCCAACACCCCCTCAAGGACATAGCATTAAGCTGTGACTGACCAGCTATAATGATTGAAGATGGTTAATTCCCAAAGACTGGATTATGAAATCTTTAAATGGATAGGGTTGCTTGTGAAAGATTGCACCAGTGTGTGTGTGATTATTTTTGTATCATTTATGGCTTTTGTGTGTGTGTGTGTGTGTGTGTGTGTGTGTGTGGCCTCCCCAAGTCTTTCTTGGTTTCCTGCCGTTTTGTGGGCAGGTGTCTCTGCAACTGAATGTTTGTAATGAATTGCTGTCCAGGAGTGTGCATGGTTCTCCAAGCCAGTCTTTCTCAAACCAGTCCTCGGAGACCCCCCCCCCCCCACACCTGGCACTGGGAGGGAGCAGAAACGTGAACTGCCTGGGGGTCCCTGAGAACTAACTTGAGAACTGCTCTAAGCATCAAGACTCCCATTTCTGTTTACATTTACTGCCGATTCAGGGTGTCCAAGGAAGAACTCTACCCACATACTATATGGCAAGGGTTTCTTTTTCTCTAATAGTGCGACTAATCAAATCCTAAAGCTTTATCTATATAAAGATCAACTGTGGAATGGGGTGGAAAGTCGAGATTTTCTTCTGTCCAAAAAAGGGGATCTTTGGTGTACAGCTTTTCCCAGATGCCTCTTGTCTCTATCTCTCTCTCTCGTAATCTAATTTAAGTTTGACTGTAGAATTATAGAATTAAATATAGAATGTTTTAACAAGGTTTTTTGTTACTCGTATTTTTTTTTTTCGTTTGAATTGTATGAAATTTTATAAAGCGGTGTAGTTTGCATATTAAGCTATGTATGGTGAAGACCACTGTGCTCTGACTGACCTGTAGCTGAAATGTCGGAGGTGGCCTGGCATTGCCCTGTTGCCGCCCTGCTGCTGGTTCAGATTGCGGGTTCGATTGTGGTCCGAAGCCCATTAACTTCTGTAATACGCTGTTTGGGAAGGCAGGGTGGAAAATAAGGGAATGACAGCAGCTAGTAGCGCACACCTTGCCAATCGTAGATATTCCTGTGTGCGAAAAGAATCTGTAGACAGTTAATTCTTGAGCTAATTTGGAATCGCATGTAGGTCTCGTTCGTAAATTCAAATGTTTTGATCTACATTTTCAATGTTTCAAATTTCAGGTGACTGAAATTGTCTAGTCGGGTAGGAAGTAATATTGCTTGGCTATTCTACTATTGTCAAGCTAAGTTGATTAGGTGGCAGGACTCTATGGTACCACCACTTGCATTTGCAGAGTTGCTGGAAGCTTAACTTTCCATGGACTTGGGCTTTGGACAGATTGTTTGATTGTGTGGTGCTTTGCAACTTTGGGGGATGATTAATCTGTAGTCTCCAGATGTTTCACTTCAATTTGAGTTTGACTGTTTGTTATGCAGCCGGAGGTCTTCATTCTTGTACTAACGAGTACTTTTCTTGTCTCCTACCCTTTAACTATACCGTTGGAGTAGGGGCAAAGTCCCTCTCTCTGACTCATAACACTGTTGGGTTTTCTTAAATAAAAAAAAAGACAGGTTTTTTTTACACCGTTTTCTAACTTCTCTTGGGTTCCTGTCTTGAAATTCATGAGAGATCTGCATTAATATCTTCAGCCTTTCCTTTTGGGTGATGTTTGGAGGCTGAGAGGTTGGGTAGTGGTCTAATGTGTATAACCTTTTTATGTGATCAAGTTCTGTGTGTGTGTGTGTGTGTGTGTGTGTGTGTGAGTGAGTGAGAAGAGAGATTCAGGAATAATTCTGTTATACTGTTGCTAATTACATGTGTGTCTAGTTTGTTGTATTCATGTGAAGGAAATGGCAAGTAACCTGTAATACAAATTAATACATTTTGAATGAAGTTTGTCCTTAAATATTGGATCTTGTCTTAATCTTGACAGCCACCCTAAACACACAAGCCTTAGGGCTTCCTTGATTGGGCTATGGTTGACCACATTTCATTAACATTAGTTGTTAAACATTGACAGGAAACGCATAACGTTAACGCAAACAAATTAAGCCATAATATTTCATTGGCATAGGATATTCAGAACGTCAGTTACATGCTTTCTTTATTGTTTTGCAATATCAAGCACATCACATATTGATTGTATAAAATTTGCAATTGAGGTCACGGGCAAGACTTTTAACCACAGTCACTCCATATGACGATGTGCTCAATGGTAAGTAATTTTGTTGGAAGTTTTTTTCATTTCAGTTGAAGATTGGGGTAACGCAGTGGTGCAGTGGTTAGCACTGACACCTCACGCCTCTGGGACCAGGATTCCATGTGTGGAGTTTGCGCTCCCCCCCAGTCGAAAAACATGCTGAGATTAATTGACGTTACCAAACTGCCCATAGGTGTGCGTGCATGGGTGAGTGAGTGGTGTGTCGGTGTGCTCTGTGAGGGTTTGGAACCCCATCCTGGGTTATCTGCCTTGCACCCGTATCCCCATGGATTGGCCTCCAGACCCCCTTTGACCCTGAAGAGGACAAGTAGCTTCAGAAAATTGATGGATGGAATTGGGGGTTAAAAGTGCCAGAAGAACAATATCAATGAGCACGTGGGTGATTATAAATCTGGCTGTTCGTAAGTCAATCTTTGTTGCAGTGGTGGCTGTCATGTTTATTTTCCTTTAATATTTACAATGAAACTGCTCATAAATCAGTTGGATCAAAATAAGCTGAGTGACACTGACAATTGCATATCAATCATTTAATTTCCTAGCATGTTCAATGCCTTTCTTGCTAGTGTCACAAATTAACTGCACTCTGCCACCCTCAGTTTTTTTTTTTTTTTGCACTGTTTTTTTAGATCACATTAGCCTTTAGGTGCAGTCTTGTTTGCGTGAGTTCATGTCTGTGTTCTCATTAGCAGTATAATATAGGGGGTATTATAAGGTGGATAAAGGCCTTACATGAAGGTGATGAGTCAGACAGATCTTTGTCACACAGCTAAACCCTCTGTCCAAAGGCTTCTTTGAATCTCGTGCACTATGCACGAGTCTGTGGATGGCAGCCTTGTGTCTGGGTACAGGAACCATTCTGGGCTTACTATTGGGATATAGTGCTTTCGTTTTTCTCAAATTGTGAAGCAGAAGGATTAGAAAGTGCTTTAATCTGAGTGCTTGTGCACGTCGTCGGTCTCTCCAATTCTTTCTGAGTCGCTCCGTTTTTCCACTTGCAATAATGATTGATATTGGTGGTCTGACCACTGTGGTGGCCAATTCAGCCTACATCTCTGCACGTGGGAGCTTTGATGGAACAGGCAACCCTGCCGCTAACCGGGATAAGAAATATCACGCCAAGCTCAAGCTTCCGCACATCACGTTGTGTGAGCACCTCCGGGAGAAGCTGGACCTGCAGTTTCACAGCACGTGTGTGGAGCAGCCCATTGGCAAGCGTCTCTTTCAGGAGTATCTAGAGAGCACCAATGAGTATAAGGGTCCTGGTCTCTTGTGGAATCACATCGAGGAATATGATACGATGGAGGACAAGAATCGCCTGCAGAAGGCTGCAAAGATCCTTGAACTTTTCATGGAGCCCTCAGCTAAGTACTTCTGTCCCTTTCTGCCTGAGAATGGCATTACCAAAGTCAAGGAAAAGCACCAGGATGCTGCTGATGACTTGTTTAATGAAACTCTACAGAACGTGCTAGACTTCCTGAAGGAGGTCCCATTCACCTTTTACCTAGAGAGCATGTACTTCAAACGTTTCCTCCAATGGAAGTGGCTGGAGATGCAGCCTATTGTTGACGACTGGTTCCTGGACTTCCGTATCTTGGGGAAGGGCGGCTTCGGGGAGGTGTCTGCTTGCCAGATGAAGGCCACCGGGAAATTGTATGCTTGCAAAAAGCTGAACAAGAAGAGACTGAAGAAGAGAAAAGGCTATGAGGTGAGAAGTTATTAATAGAAGGTGTCCACCGCGTCAACCTTCTCAAGGTCGTTAGTCTGGTGGTTAGGTATATGAGTGTTAACACCTAATGTTGATCCTAGGGAAAAATCGGTTATGCTCTAATCAAATAGTAGGCTAAATAAATAAGATGTCATCAAGCTGCAGATGTGCCTAGAATTCTATGCATTCTTGTCCAAGACTAGTGTCAGGTACTAATACAGTAACTGACACATAGGCATTACACATTGCATATTACAGGGACACAGCTGGACATTCTGTACCACATGACACAATGTTGTCTTGAGCCCCCTGCTCAATTTTGCATATAATTTACATATTCAAGGGGCCCTGTAGAGTGCTGGACCCTCCTGAGTCTGCCAGGGTGTCCATGTCCCTGCCGCGCCTCTATATCAGACTGCATTTCAACTTCAAAGAGTGTAGCCTCACGTTTGAGTCACTAATTATCGCTACCTTACCACCTGGACCATTTCTAAAAAGTTGTCCTGGCATTTATTGCACAGTTATTTTGCATTTTTGAACTTCCGTGTTGTAGCGTTCTTATGTGCTTGTTTCTGCCTTGTCTGAATACATATGCATCCTCAGGCATTGCAGTGGTTTGTGGGAATATGTCTGGCAGTTACATTTCACAGACTCTCAAATCTTGATACATGATTCACCCCTTTGTAGGAGTTGTTGATGTCTGCTACTTCAAAGCAGAAAGTGGAGGAATTCCTCACTTGTCTCTTTCTGCTCCATCTGCAAATTGTTGAAAGATTTCAGCATAGTTTTGTTATTGGTTCACACTGTTTTTCATCAGTTGGGTAAATTTCCTACCCATCTTTGTCTGTTGGTTTTCAGTAGTATTTTTTCAGCATTTGTTAACCCTGTGGGTTTGAATTCCACCTATTCGCTGGCAGGACAGTTATCTAGGGCTGCACTCGCGCTGTTAAATACTGACACGGTATGACAGCTATTGAGCTCATTATCAAACGCAAGGCCTAACGCATCTAAAAATGGAACAGATTTCTGCTGGATTTTGAAGATGAGGGCACAAGGCTTTTGGGCCATGTGGCTTGAAGGAGGTTCCTCTGAGACATGGCGCCCTTACCGGTCAACCAGTGAGAGGACCCTATGTCTTGAAGCACTGTCTAAAGTGTTTACAATTGTATAATTACTCACGTCGATCCTGCTTCTCTCTGAGTGGAGACAGAATTCAAATTAGTAATAGTGTGTTTGTACAGGCAGTCCCTGAGTTAAGAACATCCAACTTACAGATGACTTGTACTAACAAATGGACCACCCCAAAGGCTAATACATTAAAAATTTGGTTATGTGATGGTTCGTAATAACAATGGCTGGAGTTACAGTGACATATGTAGTGACTTTTATTACTGTATAATTATTATTGTTACTGCATTACTATTTTTCCGACTTACCCACGGATATAACTTAAAGAGAGAATGGATCTGGTTCATAACCTGGGACTTCCTGTATTGTGCAGTATTTTTAGGATCAAACAGTTGGTCGGGTATCTTCTGCATGTCCTTCTCCAATCTGTGTGACTAGTGAGTATGGACTTAGTCTGTCCTTGTCCATTGGTTCCTGAGATGTCTATTTACTCCCCTGTTAGTTTAAATGCATGTGATGGTATCATTCATATCTTTCTCCTGCAGGGGGCAATGGTAGAGAAGAGGATTCTTGCTCGAATTCACAGTCGCTTCATTGTGTCGTTAGCCTATGCCTACCAGACTAAGACTGATCTTTGTTTGGTCATGACCATCATGAATGGAGGAGATCTCAGGTAAGATCATATTCACACACAAGACCAGAGACCTACTACTGCTTCCCTTTATGTCCTTAAAATGCTTAAAATGCGGGTCTTTAATGCCATCTGAGGTACCACATCTACAATGTGGATGAGAACAACCCGGGATTTGATGAGCCGCGAGCCTGTTACTACGCCGCCCAGATTATCAATGGTTTGGAGCACCTGCACCAAAAGAGGATCATCTACAGAGATCTAAAACCTGAGAATGTGCTTCTGGACAATGAAGGTACGCATGCACTCACACTAATGCATAGACATGCAGCATTTTGTGTCATAAATAATTTTATGTGAAATGTAGCAAGAGGTGCAGATTTGAATATGGAAGGTAGGGATATGCTTATTATCAATTTCACAGGAGTACTGTGTGTGTTTGGGGGGGGGGGGG
>JAODUD010000001.1:47595752-47623039 GCA_026784285.1 Stomatorhinus walkeri | reverse complement strand
CCCCCCCCCCCCCCCCCCCCCCCCCCCCCCCCCCCCCCCCCCCCCCCCCCCCCCCCCCCCCCCCCCCCCCCACCGGATCATCACAGCAACCGGCCGGACAGACTTACCGACTCCTCAAGTCCCTGGGCCACCACAGAGATGGAGACGGGCACCGTGTTGTTCCTGACAAGGGCGAACAGGACTCCAGTACTTTTGGATGGTCGAACTCTCATATTAAGGTTGATCTTCCAAGAATCTGCTTCCTCTGAAAAGATAAATAGAAATTGTTGAGCTGCTGATATATCCAAAAGAAATCTATACAGATATAAAACAGCCCCCCACCCCCAAAAAAAAAACCCCCCCAGGCGCACGGGATATATAGCTGGGCCCAAGGTCAGATTCCCAAGCTTGGCACTGAACTGTGTATGACGTGCGCGTCACAAGGGTTAGCAAGATGGGACACGTGAAAGCAGCATCCCAATGTATCTCTACTCATACAAATAAACAAAGCATTACTTCATTTCATTCTATGTCAAATAACCAGACAGACGCCAAGACATTAGGACTAAGACATAAGCTAGCAGTAACCCTCAAGAATAAAGTCCCGTTTGGTTTCTATAGGCCACGGATCCATTTTCTGTACTGCAAACCATGCGCATCATAATCCTTTTTAACTACATACTATAGTCCAGATGGTACTACATTCCTGTACTTACTGTAGTCCAGGTTGAACTCTGCAAGCCCAGCTCCCGTGAAGTAGGACCCTCGCTCCACCTCAATAAGGCAGTGCTTGCTTTTCTTTTCCTGGATCACATCCTTGACCCCTGACCCTCCCTGGTTCATCAGGTTCCAACCACGGATACAGCCGTCTAGCCGGGGATTAATCTGAAAGAGGACGAAGAGCCACACAAAGGCTAGCAGTATGCTGAGGACTCACGTAGACTTTTTAGCGATAGCCATGTCGAATCAAGTCCAGTGGCCGGACTAGAGAATGGTTCAGTGCACCTGATGAAATGGTTTTTCCTCTTTGGGTATAATTAGAGAGGCTTTTTTTACACTTTGGTGTTGGTAGGTTGAATAGTTTGATAGCGTAACCCAGTGACATATCCGAGAAATACTGTAGCTAGAATCCTTTCAATAAGCATGGAGTTAAGTAAATGATTTTAGTGCAAAAAAATGTTTGGGACCATCTCCATCACCATTTGCAAGGGCCATCTCAGAAACGTGAGTAACTGCTTGGCATTTTGTGTAACACCTGCAGCAAAACAGCACCATCTGTTGGCTTTCACCCAAACGTTTCTTAGGAGCTTCTGGATTATCTTCCAGCTTTTTTTAAAGCTGCGACAGATGTAGTTTAGGAAACAGCACGGCTAACTTTTTAAAATCGGATGATACTTCGAGCTGCACTGTGAATGGTCTTGCACCTTTAATCTCCCCTGTTGCTTATAAAAGCATTTATCTGTAATTACAAACATGGCTGTAGTGTGGAGATCTGTGCTAGCTGTAGCAGATTAGAGGATGGATGGTGAGTGTGTTTTACCGGCTTCATGAGGTTGTCGGTATGGTTGGGAAGCCCGGCGATGTACACTTTGGTGTCCAGCTTCCCGTTGACGGGACTGAACAGGTTCACCGGGCTGGTGATGCTCATCACAGCCTGCCTGCTGATCTTCACACTGACACTGCGGTCCAGCTCCTCCACCGATATCTACAGGGCAGAACAAATGGTGCTTTTCCACCGCCACCAGGAACCTAGCGGTACCTGACCCGTACCAGGGACTGACGATTTTCCATTGCGACATACGCGAGCCGTACCCGTTCTGACACAGCCCTGCTTACTAGCGTGGCCGCAATCCTGCCTAAACTGAACAGTGCTGTCTTTGCAGATTCTTGTATGCCGCTGGATAAGTACCGAGAGTCACAAGCCCGGTAGAAAATGTAAACCACAAGCTCTGTTTGCCCAGTGGTCCGAAGGCAATATCTTATGATGGCTTGTCAAGTTATCGCACTCTCACCACATGCCACTGCCCGTCGTTGATCTCTTTTCCACCTCTAGTGCTCTTGAATGACTTGTCCTTGCTGAACTGGACCTCAAGTTGACCATCTCTCAGTCCCAGTAAGAACCAGGTCTCTGGGGATGATTCAGCGTACAGGATCACACCCTCTGAGTCAAAGGTACGGAAGTCGAACTCTGCTGTAAACCTTATAGTGGGAAAAATGATGGCACTCAGGAATGTGACAGACTTGAAAAATAACACAATGATCTCACACCCTAATGCAAAAAAATTGTTGAACCACACTGAGTAAATCTGACAGTTTCCGAATGTCTGAACAATCACAGTCTGAAACATTTGTCTGTGACATGCAACATCGGGTTAGCTAACAAATTTAGCTACCTATAAATAAAGAGTTAATTACCATAAATGGGTTCCCTTAGAGGCTTATGCCTTGTCCACACATACACAGGTATATTTTTAAAAAAAATCCCCATCCACACTAACATTGTCTTCTAAAAATTCCCCGTCCACATGAAACCGTTAAAATGCGTTGTCATAACGCCAAATAATGACAAAACAACAGGTGGCATTATAACTAACCGTACTGCCATGTTAGCCAATCAGAAGCCTAATTACTAGTCCTGTTGAAAACCATGGCGCACGTTCCGGCACCTGTGTTGATCAATATAATGCGAGAGTGACTCAACATTTATCTGTACAAGTGTAAGAAGTCCTGTCAGCAAGGGTAGCACAAGTACTATTTCGGCTAAGTCCGCCATTGCTCAAACTCGCCTCATGTATACAGCAAACAGCGCACGCTCTGACATTAAACAAAGTGGACAATGGTGCACAATCTGTCATTTCGAGACAAAAACTCTGTTTTCCCTGTCTACATGTCGACGCTAAAAAACGTTTTCAGTGACCTGAGACACCGTTTACGTGTGGACAAAAGCCTAAGACGTATAGAAAAAGGTACGTTTTAAAATATACCCGTGTACGTGTGGACAAGGCATCAGACTGCTTAGTGGTTACACACACCAGTGGGAGGGGGGGAACTCACTTGGAATTTTCTGGAAGGCGGAACCGCAGGTAAATGACAGGAATCCCGGTGAACTGCTCCCCGAGATACAGCATCTCGGCATCCTTGGAGTCGTCCAGTTCAATACAAACAGGGATTTTCTGTCCAAGAACACATGTCTTACAATCTCCTTTTTGAGCTCAGGATTAAAATTCAATGCCGTCTGTTCCCTGGAAGCATACCTCACAGGTCCGCCGGTCTGTGGCCAGCTGCAGGCCCTTCCACCCTTCGCAGTGGCATGAAAAACTTCCAATGGTATTGAAGCACGTACCACCGCACAACCCCAGAGCACACTCGTCGATATCTACACAGAGAAGCCAACACCATGAGCTAAGGCGGGGTATTAGACAGGGCATACGGTCAGCCACACCCTGGACGAGGCTCCAGCCTGTCACCTGGTGCTTTTCCACCAACAGAGTACCGGTTGCATTCCAGTTCGCAAACTGATTTTTAAATGGTTCTGAACATTTACACCAAACTAAAAACAGGTTCCAAACCAAAAAAACCAGTTCAAGCTACGGGACCAAGTTGTGGTCCCTGAAAGTGAACCATGATGACATCATGAGTGGGCGTGTACTAATGTCCCTTGGCAAATTACGAATGCTCACAGTGAGAGGTCCGCATTCCTGCAGGACTCCCACAGGACCCGCTGCAAGAAAGAGCACGTGACAAATTTTTATTTTCGAATGAGATAGTGAACGGGAAGTTTGTGGGAGTGGGGGAATAGAAATGACTCACGGAATCTCTCGAAAAGATTAAAAACAAATAAGTATGGCTCAGATATGTTTTCTGTTATTTTATCAAACTGTTATCAATGTTTGTGAGTGAACATAAGGTCACATTAAAAATGTCACCGTACGAAAGAACAACAGGCCTAATTTGGGGGCGGTACGGTGGGGCACTGCTTAGCAATGTTGCCTCGCACGGGTCATTGTGTGGTTTCCTATAGGAACTCAAGTTTCTCCCACAGTCCAAAATTATGCTGAGGTTAATTGGAGTTACCAGAATGCCTGTAGGTGTGCATGTGTGAGTGAATGGTGTGTGTGTCTGTGTGTGTGTGTGTCTGTGTGTGTGCCCTGCCATTGGTTGGTTTTTACCTGCCTTGCACCCACACCCTCTGATTTCTATATAGCCATCCTATCCTGGAACTTCCGACAGGACATTGGCATTTTGAAAGTCCCTCGTCACTCCTATGAAGCGGGGTTACTGTCTTATCGGGGTAACTTGTCAGATTTAAGGTACCTCAAATGGACTTCATATCCGTTCACTGTTCGCCCAGACTACCTTAAATCCGACAAGTTACCCCGATAAGCCAGTAACCCCGCTAGTACAAGCCACTGCCTAATATAACTACATAAAACCATATATGTCAAACCATATATGGGGAAATCAGATTGTTCATAGTCCTATTCCACTGTAAGAAACTGCAATGGAAACCACCTACCATTCACCTGTTGTGACAACTGCAAAAAAATACTGTCATACACCGGGCACACGTCTGGCACTTCAGGGTCATGTGTGTTCAGTTTCGAAGGGTCAGACACTACGAAGGGCTACACTGTCATTTACTAAAAGTGCACGCATATCAAAAGTGACAACTGCATTAAAAACTGAAGCAAAACACAGATTATTGAATTTTGTTCGTGCAGATCTATGACCTGTTATTGCAAAGTTGCAGTCGAAATACACGTATATGTATGACTGGCCTATTAATATGTGAAATGTAACCTGTTTTAACTGCAAAATGTTGAAATAGCCTATTTGTTGAGGCTACAGGTCTTTATTCTTTGCTTGAAAATAAATGTAGCCAAACGAAACGTCGGTAACCAGGCAGAACCCCTCACCTTGGCAGGAGCGTGAGGTGTACTTGAACCCAGGCTCACAGAGGCACTCGTACATGCCCGGGGTGTTGTGGCAGGTGGCGAAGCCACAGATAGCCGGGTGCAAGGCACACTCGTTAACATCTGCAGAAGGACGAGTTGGGAGATTTATTCAGAAATACAGACACATGGTCACGCTTTGCCAAATAAACCACTGAAACTCACTAGAACTCCTCTTAGTCCCCAATGCAGAGGGAGAGAACGAGAAACCATTTCCCACACTTTCCTGGACGCCGCTGGTGACCTATGCTGCTGTATTGGAAACTTTTGTACTCTCACAGGAAGATATCAGCATTCCCGAAACAGCTGTCTGCGCGCCAAAACACTTGGCTCTGTTCTCTGGACTGGAAACAAGACACTCTTTCCAGCCCAGTCAGTCCCTGAAATATCCCTCATGCATACCTGGGCCCCGACTGACGCTCGAACAGTTGCACGGACTCACCTCTGCAGTGGATCTTCTCCCAGGAGATGTAGCCGTCTTCACACGCGCAGTGGAAACTTCCAGGGAGGTTGAGGCACTTCTGCTCACAGCCGGCGGGGAAATCCGGGTCCGTGCACTCGTCGATATCTGATCCGACACATCAGTGGAATTTGGCACACCTCTCCTTTTGGCATTGAGTAAACCCACCCCCTCACTCCCAAAAGCTGGATAATCACCCCTCTGAAGGGTATCTTCAGACTGGCTGGGCTATCGTGTTGTTTTTCAAACCAAATCAGCCAGCTCATTCCCACCATACCTATCATCTTGAATCTTTGTCTCTCCTTCATTCCCTTACACACAGGGCTATATAATGCAGGCACCTGGTTTTCATTAACATTCTGACACCCTAGGTAAGCTTCATGAAAACAACTCCCTAGGTGGACGCCTAACGCCAAATGGGTTGAGCGGCACTGTGAATGTCCTATGATGTTCCTAACTATTTTTATTTGGTGTCAATTTCTTTTCCATTAATTTTTCACCCAAACATATTGCACATTTTGGTCATACTTATTGACACTGCCTGAAAAAAAAGTACAAATTTATGCCTTTGAGGGTACAATTACTTGTCACTGGAGCTCTACCCTCAGGGGTCGACCAATTGTACCTTTGCTGTAGGTAAATGTAGTTTCATTTAAGGTGCAGAATCGAACCTGAGGAATATTTTTGTAGTGTTGGGGGTACACTGTTGCTGTTGTACAGCACTGTTTCCCAATCCTGTCCTCGAGGACCTACAGCTGGCTGATGTTTTTGCTCCCTCTGAGCTCCCTACCAGACAGTCCACATTTCTGCTCCCCTACGGGAGCTGGGAGGGAGCAAAAAACGTGGACTATCTGCGGGTCGCCGAGGACACTGGCGTAGAAGCACGGCAGGCCCGTCGAACGCCTCTCTCACCCTCGTCACAGAGAGTGCCCTTCCATCCAGGACGGCAGATGCAGGTGAAGGAGCCTTGCCCATCATCACAGCGCTCATATCCTTCCTGGTAGCAGGGCAACGGGATGCACTGGTTGCTGATCCCTACGAGAGGTACAGCGGGCGAATATGCACACATCCAAAACACCAACTGTCTCAATAGATAACAAACAACGCATAGAAACACAAAAGCGACACACAGAAAGACATCGATGAACACAGAAGGTGGTGGGGGGGGGGCGTCGGCCGAGAATGTCACTCACACACCCACCTGTCACACAACTGCGTAGGTCTTGGATTCCGTCATGTTCAGTGGGGGCATTGTGCATACCAACACGGAACCGTCCCAAACATGCTGAAATAGACATCAAATTCACTCTTCCATCACCACATATAAATGCTACCTGATGAACTCCAGAAAAAAAATTCCCCCAGTCCCCTTAAAAAAAGGTAGGAGCTGCTTAAAGATTTCACAACACTATGTTATGTAATCTTCCCGTAAGTGGGATGATAGCCGCTGTATTATTGGGTTGAGTTGTGCAGTTGTTAAGTCTTGTGTAACTTAGTAGTGTCGCAATACTGCTGCGCAGACGGTTTGTTAGGGCTTCTGGAACAGAGAACCATCATCGCTGGTCCTACTAGGCCACACATCACAGCAGGGCGAGCCCTTGAAACACGATGCGGCCTACTGGGATGAAAACACACCAACGCTTGGCACGCCCGACGGCTCCAAAGCTGGGGGCTCACGCTTGCACATGTCCCATCGTGACACGTGATCGTTCCCAAACAGTGGACGACCAGACACTTTGGAGACTGACCATAAAGGAGCAATGTGGAGAAGGAGATCGGGGAGTAAAATGATGCAGATTAGCTAAAGCTTGCTGGTACAAACTCTTGGCCAACTATTAGAACTTTTAAAGAAAGTACTTTACCTGAATCAAATATAACAATTATATTAGTGATTTTTGGAATATTCTAAAATCTATACCAGATATTTTTTTATTACTGATGTTAGTTTTTGGCTGTGTAAGTTGATCTGGGTGCTATAAAAATTTGATATGACTTACCAATATATTTAGGATAAAAGTAGTCCTGTAAACCAAAGAGAAACCAAAAAAAAATAGGATGAATTTCAGTTCATGTTTAAACAGACGAGTCAGTATAAAACTATTTTCCTTTCCTGTACAACATTATGAGCAACAAAAATAAGCCCCGTGTCAATTTTGGAGAAAAACAAATGTATTTGATAAGAAGGAGAAGTAAATATTTCACAGAGGTCGCTAAACAAGACTCTTTGGGGCCAGCTACAGGTCATTAGTGTTACGTGCTGGTATGTTTTGCTTGACACGCACACAAATACTCTTAACCAACACTTAAATAAGATTTCCATCTAACCCCAGACATTTAATCACACACAGAAAATACATTGGCATAAAAAAGTAAACTGCAGCAGACAAGTAAATGGAGTGAATAAATCAACCAGTAACTTGGTATTGCTTATTCACACACACACAAAAAAACAGAAGCACTCAATGAGTGCTTGAAATTCACTCATGACCACAATGACATGAACATAGAATTAAAGATAATCAGTGAGAGAAATGCATGTCATCATTTAGCAAAACAAAATGTCAGTTCAGATCTGAATTATTTCCTAGGGGAGTTTCTAGACAATTAAGACAAGTTCCTTGGAACTGTGAGGATTTTATATATGCAGTGTGCGTCAGCTTCCAAATGTGATCCGTGAATCCTGATTTTAAAAAAATGTGTATTATAAAATTAGGATCCACAGATCGCATTTAGTTTTGGCAGATCACTGTTGTGAAAGACTGTCAATATTCCTTGGTCTGCAGTTTCTTCCTGAATAGTTATAATCCATTATATCAGGTGCCAAAGGTAATTTGTAGGTCATGATTTTATAATATATAACTTTATAAAATCAGGATTCACAGATCACGTTTAGCTCCTGTTATACTTAACTAAACCATTCAGGACAAGTCCCCCCATTATTCAGATGTGCTCACAATGTCCCCCCAAAATATATTATTAAATTCATTATCTCCCCCGATGTTGCCTCCATGGCTAAAGCCTTATTTGGCACCTGATATACTGGACTAAAATAATTCAAGAAGTAACTGCAGACCAAAGAATATTGGTGATCTTTCAGGATGGTAACGTCTTTGGCTTCTCCTGATGGAATGAGAGTCCCTTTGATGGCAGAGTGAAAAGAAATCGGAACTTCAAGAAAATTGACAAGCCATTCACTCACATCCATCAGGAGACAGTGAAGGACTGAGGAACGGTTTGTCCTGGTACTACATGCCCAGACGTCAGTTAACGGAGACCAAGTTGATCTCCATTTATCTCCTCTCATCCATCCCCTCGTCCATCTAGAGCTGTCTATGCCTCGTGCCAGACACTACCCCCCCCCCCCCCCCATAAAACTTATTTCTTGGACCCTCATGCCCAAAGTTGAGACGGCTCGGGAACGGACAGGATTGCTACGGAAACGCACCGTCTCCGGCTGATTCTCGAAGATCTCGCGGGCCTCCTCCTTGTTGCACAGCTCCTCGATGCACTCCCTCTCCAGGTTCCCCTTCTTGCTTTCCTCAAAGAGAGTGTTCGCCCGGCGACGGCGGCCCAGGAACTGCGAGGCTGCGCTCTGCGTCAGGACTGCGAGTGGAAGTCAGCGCCCCAGTCATGCTAACATGCTAATGTGGCTCAAACAGACGCTGTACCAGTGAGGCTTCTTAATGTACACTTTGAGCACTAGAGGGGGACGTATTAGTGGTGGTGTCACGGATGCTGATCGTACACTATCGTGCGTACACTATTTGCCTAATATTGGTTTGCTTACCAGAGGAAGAGGGCAGGCCAGGTAACACGTACACCAGGATCATAGCTGGTTAGAGTTATTCACTCATCTCTCACACTTAAAATTTGATTTTGATGCCGTCATCATTATTTCTATTAATCCACCCATCCATAACTGCTTGTCTAGCACAAGATACCAGTGTATTATAGGGTGTGTGCACACAAACACCATTTGCAATTTAGAGATACAATTACACTTAACTGCTTTGTGTGACAAGACTGAGTAACATTAATCCACCCACCCATTGTCCATAACCAGGAATTGCAGTGAATCTGGGCCTTACCTGCCTACTGCAGCTCACACTATGGGTAATTTGGAGACCTTCACTCACCTAGCCATAAATTTGGGACTGAAACATAATGAAGATACTACTATGTAATTTTACAATTATTGTAATGTTTTCTCAATGCTACTTGAATACAAGCCATGTCAGACAAAGGTAGGAACTGAATCTAATTCATCCCAAAAGTAATGTTTCCATTTTTGTTAATCAGGATATAGTGAACACTCCCAAACAGCCTTGGGTATACACGCAGAGCACCCAGAACCACGTGACTCGACACATGGTGTACAACTGTAATCAGTGTCGCAGTCTTACATTACGTTGTCTCTGCAATTATGTTAAAATTATATTTGGTGGGCAGCTAATTTAATTATGGTGTACCCTTATTAACCATGTTTTACGGCGCCTGTTGTGTTTGGTAGGTTTTAGTATCCCATGTGTCAAATGCCTGCCCTTCAGGAGAACCTGGATGGGTAGTAATAACAAAACACTACATTACACAAAACATGCTATTTTTGAAAAAAAACTTTAATTGGCGTGTACCGAGGTAAAGTCTAACTGCGCGTCGACTTTCATTTCGAAAAACTGAAAGATTATGTTGTGCGGTCCCTTTTCGGTCTTAAGTTTCCTACCGCAGACTGACAAAAGTTAACGCATCATAAAGTTAATCGGAAATAACGTTTAAACTTTACACCGCTGAACGCCCCCTCCCATCCGGGCGGTTGCACGAAACCCGGAGCACAAAAAGCGCTCCTGTTATGACTCGCCCCCCCCATCATCTACTCACATCTATGGGCATCGCATACGGCGGCCAGAAGGATGAGGCAACCGACAGACACCCCCACCGCCGATCTCCTTCTCCACATTGTAAAGAGTCTCCTTCCAAAGTGCGCTAGCGCGGCTTTCTGAAACAAAATCCTGAAACTGAATATTTCCTCTTGATTTTTCTTTTTTGCCCCCCTCCGTCCGGGGTCGCGAACAGGACACGGATGGCGTCAGGAAAGCGACGTGGGGTCTCCAGATCGAGCGCTCCGCTGACCAGAAGGACTCGGGTCTTCTCAAACGCTGCCAGATGCTTTCATCATTCAAACTAAGGCAACCCCCCCCTCCAAAAACTTAATCCTCCTCGAACTGACCTCTCTTTAGTCGTTAAACGAATATGTCATCAGTTCTTCAGCGTTTTGTTTGTCGTGGTCTCCAAACAAAATGCTTTAAAGGCGTGATGTGATTTTAGGGTTTAATTAGACGTGTGACTTGCTAAACCTGTTTAGCACAAACAATGGAAAGCTGCTAATAAACAATACGTGAATTAATGAATCAGCTGTATTTTCATGAACGCCTTTTCTTTGAGTGCAACAAAATTGTTTTTTAAGAATCTTTGAAGCCATCCATTCCAACCGCTTATCGTCTTTTTGAGCTCTACCGTGTTTCTTTTGTTGTTTAATTGGCAGAAAAATGGACCCCCCAATATCATTCAGTTATAACACCAAGCTACGAGATATTTGTGTGAATATAAATCTACGTATTTGAAATAAACTATACATGTTTTTTTTAATGAACTCATGTAGGACGAAAGTTGATCAGAGGTGGCGCTGTTGTCCTAAATGGTAGTATGCGTTTGTTAAAATGGGTTGTTTTTGCCTGTAACCTCCAATGAAACATATCGTGCCCCCCCCCCCCCAAAAAAAAATATGTAAGTAAAGGGGGAAAAGCTGAGACAGCAAAATATTATTAATGCCTTCATTTAACCAAAGGGAGTGGTTTCTATCAACCTTATTTCTGTACATTTACTATCATATATCCATATAAAAATACATAGATTGTCCTGTTGTTTTTCTTTTGAGGAGTTTAAAAGACATCGATTGGGTGACTGATGTATTGTTTTAATTGTAATCACAATTGTCATGCCTGACATTTTTTTTATTGCTGTGTATATGGATAATGCCAGACCTTTAAAACTTAGTATTATACCTTTAGTGAGAGAAATACTTAAATATTCTGAGAGCAAACTATTGAGCAACGTCCATTATTCAAACCAAGCCTTCCTAAAATCGTCAAAAGGAAAAACGGCAGAGGTACTCCGTAGTCAATCTTGAAAATCAAGCGCAGCTTTCGTAACACTGCTGCCACCGTGATGCGAGCCTGTTACGTGCGGAGCAGATCGAATGGCGCTCCCATGGGCGCGGAACCACACGGTCCCACAACGCCTCTGAGCCGCTTCATCGCTGTGCTACTCAGCCAGCCAAGTTACCGGCAAGCCTGTAACTTCTGGCTCGCAGTGTCACCTCAGGGGGGGGGGCAACAACTTAATCAAAACCTTTCTTCCTTAGAAATGTATATGTATGAACAAAAAGCTCACACAAGGCGACGCGCGCACTCTCGCTCGCCAGTTCGTGGGTACGCGCACACACTGTCCTGCTCACGCACCTAAAACCATAAACATACAGACATACAATCATGCTTCTTTGACCGATATCTGACACCTCTATCACCGAACAACATTCCACAATAAACAAAGCTTGACAGACATTATGTTTAAGAGATTTCCACACAATGACACAAAATATTTTTTAAAAAGCCACGACATTAAGTGAAATTATATCCATGATGGTTTAACATTCTGAATTTTTAAAACCCCACTGCACAGACTTCCAATCTGAATGTACAAACAATGACATAGAAAACTACAGTATCTGAAAATATTTCTTTTCTTGTTTTTTTTTTTAAATACTCATGATATTGCTGCAAACACTCATGGAGGTTAATTTCCTATTTTCCTAATTTGACTATGCAGCTCTTAATCGCCTCTGGATTGAAGAAAATACCATTTCAGAGTAGGAACTGGGAGAAGTATGATCACAATGCTTATGACTTTTGACCCAGAAAATGCTTTTAAATGAACAAACAAGACTTTCTGCTAAAATTAGGGTACAATTTCCATTCTGTTAATAAAAATGCATTGATTAAAAAAAATGTTTTAGCTCGATCTCACACTGAAGAAAAGTGTCGTATCGTGCAGTAAAAGGTAGGTGTGCACACACGAGATTTTGCATTTAACCCTTGCTGAGATGAACACACACACACACATACAACAGGGCAACAACACTCGTCCACAATTATAACATCCGATGAGCAGTATAAGGTTTCTGGGGATGCAGAGTTCAGCCTTGAAAGACTTGAAATTCAGTGGATAGGTTAACACTAAATATGCTTTTTAAGGGCTTTTTAAAACGGCCCATGAACCGATCCACAGAACGGATTAAAAACAAAAGGATCTCACAGAATAAAAATTTAAAATGTGCCGTAAGGCAGAGCTGCATCATCCACCAGTTCGGGATGATTAAAGTGCATCGCTTTGGTCACACCATGTGGTGAAGAGCTGTCCTTTAGTTTAGTATTTCATAGAAAATACTGGAATTAGCTTGACCCTTAATCTTCACGCTACACTTCTACACAGGATAATCCCATGTCCTCATACGCGCAGGTTCCGTTTTCAGGACCCCTGCGGGGCGCCTCTCTCTGTCTCTCTCTCGTGGGAGGTGGAACACCAAGTCAGCCAGCGCTCAGAGCACCATGGCAACCGCTGGTCGTGATCAGATGGAGTGGGTGGAGCACTCAGACTGCTGCCGAATGTAGCACTGGAAGTTCTTGTCTCCAATTGGATGTTCCCTGTGGAAACGGGTTGAACAAAATAATAATGAATAATAATAATAATAATGACCAAAAGACCAAAAAGACCACACACAATTTACCAATAACTCGCCATCAAAATTTATTTGTTTTGTATTGTTGTGTATTTTGAGCTTGGCGAGCCACCGTACTTACAGATGACAATGTATTATGGGAAAATGAATATGAGGAAGTTCAACAGGCACATGTCAGATGGCAGCAAGCACTACTGTCATGTCATGTCATGTATACCAGCATTCATCTTTGAAACCACAAGGGATTTAACACCAATGGACAGAAAAAAAATCACAGTTAAATAAGGTTTCAAAGTTCCTCAAATAATTGTCAACGCCTCACTGATGCTAAGCTTTCAGCATACTGGGTAAGTGAACAGGTCCTGCTGCTGATACCCAGCTTGCTCTGAAATTAGCTCGGGACTTACTGGCTGCCATACTTGGTCTTCCTGAACTTGTCCCTTTTGTACTGAGCGTGCTCCTGCTCCAGGGCCTGCACTGCGGTGATGATGCTCTTCAGCGTCTTGTACGTCTCCTGGGGGTCGTCGATGATGAAGCTGGAGTACTCCTCCTGCTCCGGCCCGTCATACACGGACTTGCTGCCGCACGCCTCTTTTGGGCGGGAGGGGGTGGTATGGGTCGACAAGGAAGGTGATACTGTGAGCTGATGTCACACACTTTCACAGCAAGGGCATGAACCCACACACACACACACGTCACCTTGCATCTTGATCAGCTTGGCCATGTACGTGCTGAAGAGTGAATAGATGCGTTCTGTCTCACGGTCTCCATCGACATCCAGCTGGATGTTTGTCGGAAGGCCACTGTCAAGGAAACAAAGGGCAGGAAAAAAAAAAAAAAAAAGAGAGAGAGAGACCTCAAGAAGAGCATTTTCTTGCCATTTCCTTGTGTCTGTTCCACATGAACACTCCTGCCAACTCAACGACTTTACCACCAATGGTCTTAATACGCTGCGGATCACATGGTGCCGCGCGGGGAAACTCCACAAGGCTCTCTCCCTCAGCCGCCCAGTAGGGGGGCAGGTGTCTCGGAGGTGCATAAAACTCACGCTGTGCAGGGTGTGCAGCCGGGGGCACAGTCGGCCGAGTGCTTGCAGCACAGCCAGTGCCCGTTGAGGTATGCCGACGGGTGGAAGGTACTCAGCCGCTTCCGGTTGCATTGGCTGACTTTCGTTAGGATGTCGATCCAATCGCGCGCCTCCACGCAGTTGTTGGCCTGGATGTAGAGCGCCCTCTCAGGCTGGATGACCTGGAACATCTGTCGACATTCAACAGAGAACAAAGAGGTCAAGCCCCATGCTAAACTAAAGATTACAGTAGACTTTAGGTGTAGGGAACAACATTTATTAATAAAAGCTCATATTGAAGAATCACTTTATGGTACTTCTGTCATGCGTTTCTTTTGCTCTGTGTCTACAGAAAGCAGCCTCTTACATTTTTCATCTTGAAGGACTCCTCTTCTAATCGCTCAACTGCCAGGATGTTCTCGATGGGAATACTGCACAGTGGACTCTCTCCTGAAGGACCATGAGGGGGAGTCATAGATGACAGGATTTAGAGATGCAGAAAGCTTATAGCTAAAAGACACACCTAAATACAGGACATAGGTGCAAACCCCATCCAGGGGATCCTGCAGAGTCCCCCCTCCCTCAAGCACACTATTAAGACATCATTCTGTATTACATACAAATTGTACTTCAGAATGGGGATTAGGTTGGATATCAAATCCATCCATCCATCCATCCGTCGCCTGTAACTGCGTGTCCTATTCGGTGTCACGGGGGTGTCAGGGGGGTTCCGGAGCCTCTCTCAGGGCTACGGGCGCAAGGCAGGGAACAACCCAGGGTGGGGTGCCAACGCATCACAGGGCACTCACACACCATTCACTCACCTATGGGCAATTTGGTAAATCCAATTAACCTAAGCATGCTTTTGGACTGTGGGGGGGGGGGAAACCGGAAGAGACTCCACAACGACATGGGGAGAACATGCAAACTCCACACTTGATGCATGAAGCTAACCACCACACCACCATGCCACCCCTCCCTCGTAAAAAAATCACAAGGTATTAAAGAACTTCATACTACAGAATAAGGGTTAGAAGAGGATAAACAGACCTTACATTACAAGATGGGTTGAAGACCTCCATATTGCAGTACAGCTTAGACACATTACATATTGACGACATACAGACATACACCACTTACAGACATCCCATAATACACAGGAGGCAGCAGCATCTCAGCACTCAGACACACCAACAGCAGATGAGTCAGAGAGTTTAATCCACATTAAACAGGACTCTTCCCATTTCCCAGCAAGTGTCAAACACCATTAGCTCAAGAAATTACGCAATCACTGCACAAGCTCAGCTTGGGACCACAGGATGCATCCCTAATTTGGGCCATATCACACAACAGCCACACGCCCTCGTCTTGGGACTCAATTATACTGGAGCCACGAATTACTATGGGACTGGATCACACAAACACGAAGCGCCATCTCGGGAGCCAGTGAACCCAGTGAACCCAATAATGTTCAGCAGCTCTGGTGTCTTTTACGGAATCGTGCGGTGAAGAAAAGAACCAACCAATGCTCAGCATTACCTTTGCTTTTGTGATAGGTGAACTCATGGTTGGTGAGACGGAACCACCTCTTCTTGAAGTTCTTCATGCCAAAACGATTCCTCCCCTGAGCTCTTTTGATCATGAATCTGGCAGGAGTGAAGGTAGGAGGGACGGGATGTTATCTCTTTACCACCTCAGCCGGTTAGGGGTCTGTGTCCCTGCCCGGAACGTTGTGGGTTTAAGTCTCACAGTAGAGCCCTTACCCTGGGATGCTGAACTGTGCATTTTGACACCAGCGTTTGCTCTCACCTGTATATACATGTGTATCTGTGTCTCTCATGGAGACCAACATGGCATCAAAACTACCCAATTCCCCCAGAATGATGAATGAAGCACAACTACTCTATTTGCCAAAACAGTGAAATCACAGTGGACATCTGGCAACCAGTCTGATGTAATAGCAGCACGGAGAAGCTCCAGAGTTATCATCCCTAAGCTGGAGCAGCAAAGATCTGGTAGTGATCTTCAGTGCTGAATGTGACCCTATGTGTGTGATCATTGCTTGGTGCAATACAAGTCCGTTTTGTCACACTAGTGATGAGCTGTGCAATACCATACTTCAATAGCACTTTTTTCACAACAGTTTATTCCCTGGACTGCATTCCAGAAGTATAACTAGAGATTTGAGAGGAGAAATTCCTCATTGTGAAAAGTGCAGACATCATTTTTGTGTTGCTACTTGCTAAACTTATTTTCTAAAGCACAAACTAGTGCGCCAGGACAAAACCCTTTGACTTAATGAGCGGCTTTGCAAACTTGTTCATCGAAACAATGCCATTCAAGGCTGGGAGATGCATTTCACTGAATCCTACTTTACTGTGTGCCAGGTTGTCAGGATCCATCGATCAAACTAGTCAAATGCCTCCGCTCAGAGAAGGACGGACCGCGGGGGGGGGGTGTTGGTTAGAGCAACGGCCCCCAGGGGTAATCTGCGGATGGAGGAAATTTGGCAGCTTAGCCCTGCTCCCTGTCGAGGGGAAAAACTAAACAAACAGAGGCACAGCATGTGACATCGTGTGAAACTCTCAGGTCTGCAGCTCCAAAATGTTTATTGGACAGCCTCAGTGACTCAGACTGGGATCAGCCAATTGGGAGCATGCAGCATTACTGCACAAAGCCAACCAAACAGATACTCAGTTTATTCCATTCTCTTCTGGAATACATGTGGCAGATACGCAGCCTGTCCTCTGCGATCTCACTGTTTCATTTCGACATGCAAGAAAGAAAACTCTTTAAGGAGGAGATTCCACAGTGATTCTACAAAAAGGAAGCTTTTCTAACACCTTGCTTACAAAAAACTAGCAGGGAGTGGGGTCACAAGGTCACAGCTGGGGTCACAAGGTCACAGAGCCAGCCGCTTACCTGGAAAACCCTCTGCTATCAAGTCTCTTAATGACAAGTTTCACACTCCTGCACCCAGCATGGGGGAGACAACACAGGCGACTCAGACTACATCCACACTGCTACGTTTTAGTTAAAAACTAAAACTATCCACACATCATTTATTGAAACAAGCCATGAAATGAGGGAAAACGTACATGACGTCTCTTTTAGCCTACACTGGATATGCATGCATCAACCAGTAAATTAGTTTTTTTTTTTGCTGAAAAAAATACAGTTGTGACACTGTACAATACACTATTTAGCTGTATGCAGGTCAGCAACAGGGAATGCGCCATTGAAAGCAGCTCCTTCATATTCGCCATGTTGGAATACGGTTTACTTCTGTGTAGGTGACCAATCAGACCATGAGAGGGTATAACTAGGGGGATCGAATCCGACGTGGGCCAAGTGATGAGTAGGGACCAATTAGGGTTTTAGAATCCGCGTTTTCAGAAGTCTCCATTTTCACTCATCCACACTGCAATGCTCAAATAGGAGAGCGTCTATGAAAGTCTGTTTTTGGGGGCTGACAACTTCAGGGTTGTTTGGACGAGGAGAAAAGAAAGACTAATGTCTGCATTTTTAAACAGAAATGTAGCAGTATGCTGGTAACCTCAGTAGTTCTCCTCACGTACCTCACAGAGTGTGAGGCCCCTCTGAAACATAGGTGGCGAGATTACTCTCTTTTCCAAAGCACAGATAAACTGTCTCTAGTGTACTGATAAGTTGCATCTCTGTGACAGATGGATTGCAGCTGATCAACTCTAAGAAAGACAACAATTTAGGAAGAGCGCTACCATCTTAACACCACCCTGGCACTAGGAAGGTTTCCCATTTGACACGAAGGCCACAGTCGCACTTCTCTGACACAAGATGGCGATGGCAGGTCGTCTCCCTAGACCAGCAATTCCCTCAATAGAAGATTCCACAGCTGAGGTCAATGTCTCCTTTCAAATGTACGATCTCCAGCTGATTTTCCAGCAGAGGAGGAAATTAATCTCCAGGGTTGGTGTGTTTTTTTCGTCGTGTCACAACACTCGGTTTGTTAAACGATGCCTCCATCTGGATAGAAAGCAGCATCACATGACCTTTACGCATGTAAATGATCCCTTTTCTGGGCTGCTTTTCGGTCAGGTGATGCGGTTTTCAAACTTCAGTGCGGGCACATAATTATAACCCACATAAATTGAGCTATGTGCCCAGGGTTCACTTATTGTGAGATGGATCAAACTGTTTGTCCCTTTGTAATGAATTCCCTGATTCATAGTAGGGCTGGGGGGTGGGGGTCATCAGTAATCTCACCCCTCTTTCAGCATAATCGGCGTCTCAATGCTTTTCCGGTCCCACCTCCCGGATGAGGAGATCAGATCTAGGAACTGAGCAGAGAAAAATGGCAACTGTCAAAGCTTGGTCCAAGTTATACACCCATGCAGTGTCAGACCAGATCATCTGGAGCACTCACACGCTACCCATAAGCCTTAGTACTCATTTAAAGACTTTCTTTAGACGTCTACAGACTTTCCATCTGTTTAAGCTTCACAGAGAAGCTTCGGTGCTCATAAAAACCGAAATTACTTCAGTTAGGAAGAATATTTCTTGCTTAGTTTGGTAAAAGGAAAACTTGCAGGTACCACCGCTTCCCCATAACCAGGAATGGTGCTTGATATTTACAGGAACTGCTGTATGCAACACTGGGATACTGTACAGATTAACCCAGGCATGTCAACCAGAGAGGGAGAACAGTCTATATAAAGAAAGATCAGCCAGCCTTCAGTATACACAGCTCCCAGTGGCAGAGCGCCTCAATGCAGAGGCTGCAAACAGCCCCGTCTGGCATGTATAAACAGATCACATTGTTTATATCGGACACTAGGGGGAGCTCCACCAGACAACGCCTGTTAAACAGGGAGCTCTTTTCACTAATTACAGCTAACTCAGACACGGGAGTCTGGGCAGAGCAGGCCCTCAGTAATGGACATCCCCAAACAGAATAACATTAAATTAAAAACAAAACAGATCTCACATTTTTCACAGCATCTGCGTATTTATGGTCGTTGAAGTAGTCATAAAATGTTGCCATGAAGGACTCTTTGAAGTTGGCCTGTGGGGGGGGGGGGGAGAGAACGATTAGCTTCTCCTTCGATCTAGGCAGATGTGTTCCTGTTTCACTAGGCTTTGGCTATATCTCATCCCTCATACTGTCGTACCGTCCAGAAATAATACTGTGGTGTACGATATTTTGACAGAATCTTCGAAAAATTGGCAGTAAAATTGTGAAGTTTTTATTACGGCGGTCCACCTCCCCATTCTCAGCTGATTTTGACGCAAGGATTTCAAAATGGCAAGTTATACCTAAAATACCGTGGTAGACACAAAATGCAGCGGTATACGGCATTACCTCAATTCCGCTAAGCAAACATCTGCTAGCTTCCGCCCTACAGTTTCATTTTCTCAAGAAGGATGAAGCTTACGGGGTGAGCGGCGGAGTGACTCACAGACTTGGACTTAGCAAGGCTTCCCAGGGTCTGTATTGTCTTGGAGATCAGGGTAAGGGTTCGAGAGGTAGAGGGATCCTGTGGAAGAGAGATGGTCCCTGATTCACACATCCTGTAGGAAGCCAGCACCACGACCGCCACATGCGATGACTATGAGCGGTAACTGAGCGGTGACACCAAACCAGTAATTATATGGGAAACGGATGCACGTGCTAACCGCCGATCAACAGGAAGGCATGACAGCATGACCAATGACAAACAGTGGGGTGCTTCCCCTTAACCCAACCTCAGGAGGAGGCTAATTCCAACACGCATACGTAAGGGGACGGATTCAGCAGACGGGCACTTGAGGGGTGGGGGACGGACTTCGAGGGCACGTGCTCACCGGGTGGTGCGGCCGCAGTTGGAACAGGTTGGGGGACAGGATGGCTGGGGCGAAGAAGCGCAGGAAGATGAAGCTGCTGACCGCTGTGTACCTCACATCGTGGTCCTCTGAGGAGACACACGCTTAACCGCTCAGGGGATCTTGCACATTTAACACTCGAAGCCACATTCGCCTCCTTCAGCAGGGAATCGCTACATTGACTAAAGGGGCCCAAAATGGATCAAGCTTCACTTTTAATCCGATGTTAAGACGTGACCCGTACATTTTACCACGCATATGTATACAGTCACAGCATTCGGCTCACACAAACACTGCTGTAACTGCTGTCACCAGGGGGCCAACAGAACTCCGTCTGCTACCCCACCGTTTACATTATCCCTCCGGTTTGCAGCTACACATATTGCTACAAAAAAACAAAACACATCATAAATAGCCTAAAACTGTCCAGGAATACATTTATCTACTCCAGAAACAAACAGCGAAGGAACAGAAAGCCTTCAAAACTAAACAAACGTCATCATTTCTGTTATGAGCACACGCCCGGCGTCCAACAAAAACCACTACTAAGAAAGAAGTCCGCGCTGACGTACAACTAAAGCAGTCCGGAGGCCTATGATATATAAATAAATCCATGCTTGAAAGCCAGTGACTGAATGATTCACAGAATGTCAGGAAATGCTGATGCGATGTGCCGTGCTGTCCAGTAGGTGGCGCAGCACACTCATTGTTTGCCTATGTTGCCTAAAAGCAACATCAACTGAATCCAAACCACACTTACGTGTTTTGGAGCTACTAATACTCATTCTGCCGGTTCTAGTCATCGTTCTTTATGTCTCGGTTATGAAGTCACAAACAAGATTTTTTTTGTGCATTATCACTTTGAATCCAGCTGGGTTGTTGGCTTTGGTGCCTTAAGATTTGAGATTTCCTTTTTGGCTTGGAGCTCTGAAACAGCTAGTTTGACTCCAATGCACGTCCCCCCCCCCCCCAACCCCGCTACATCTGAGGGGTGGGGCTGCTTACCTTGGAAACGTTTGGCTGCAGACTCTCTCAAGGAGGAGAAGATGTCGCACATGACTGTGGGACAGCTGACCCCAGACTTGGTGATGACGGTGAAAACGCGGTCCACATACTGACGCAAGTTCTCCTGGGGGTCAGACGTCAACGCATCAGGTGACCTCAAGACGCATGCGCCCACCCCCCCCCACCCCCCAAGCATGCACACCCGCAGGCACACGCCGGGCCCGTGCATGCTCGTGGATTGATTTGCATACGTGTGCCCAGCCACCCACCCTGAAACCCACCCTGTTTGTCTCCAGGTTCTCCGATTCCTTCAGCTTCACCGGGTCGATCTCGCAGGGCTTGTGGTCGGCGCATATCTGCACGGAGTAAAGACATCCATTGAAAGCTGTGGCAAAACTGCAACCCACCCCAACCGCCAAACACGCCAAGTAATAAGAGAAAAAATAAAACCACTTAGTAATTTAGGAGACATATGGACTGAAAACCAAGCAGTGTAAATTAGAGAGTGAAGTGAAATGTTTATTTTAATACCTGGTGACATCTCATAGGCCTACCAAGTGACTCAGCCTCAAATGTGAGCAATACCCTGCTGTGGTTCTAAACCACAGTTCTGTAATTAATACAGTTTCATGTAACAGATGCTTCTATTAAGAGTTACTCAAGCCTGTCGCCCATTCGGACTGGAGTTCATACTTAATACTGTATACTTAAACCTTCCTACCACCTGCTTTGCTTTTCCATACATCTTCCATCCATCCATCCATCTCCTGACACATGCAAACCCCACACCGAGAGGTGAGGGTGAGACTCACAACCCCATGGCGATAGATGTGAGGTAATAGTGTTATCCGCTGAGCCACCAGAGCACCTTCGTTATGTGACGGTTGTGATAGACGTTCACCACAGGAAGAGCACGCTCACCTCGTCGATGACGGGCTTCAGGGTCACCTGCAGGTAGTGCATGCCGGCCAGTTTCATGGTTTCGTCGATGCACTTGGAGGTCAGCGAGTTCCCCCGGAAAATGGTGTTGGGATCCCTGCAGAGGAAGACGAGGTCTCTTGGTGTGACGTGCCTTTGACCGGTGCCGATACAGGATGCCAAATTTTGGGGAAACCCAACAGTGCAGAATGAAGGTGTTTGTCGAAGGTCGTGGACGTTCCTCCATGTCTGTGAGAGTTCTGAGTGTGTGTGTGTGTGTGTGTGTGTGTGTGCAAGCATGAAGATGCTCACTGTGTCCTGTTGACCTCCGCATTGGCGATGGCGCTCAGGAAAGGCACGATTTTCCCATAGTGCAAGAAGAGGCGGACCAGGGGAATGGCAGCTTCCTGCTTCTCCCGGCACACCTCGCCCAGGATGTGAGCTGCAGACGCGGACACCGGCTTCGGGGGGGGGGGCGACAGAGGCAGGGGATATGTGAGGTGCGGGGGTGCAAACAAACATCGCTGCCGCCGCGGACATCGAGACTCAAGTGCAGAATGAACGACTCCGCCATCCCAGGCACTTGTGGCGTGTGGTGGGTTAGGGATCTGTGCCCATTTCCGGAAGGTTTAAATCTCACGTCACCGTTGGATCCTCAGTCAAGGTCCGTAACCCCTACCGCTGCAGGGGTCGCAGGACGCTACGCTGGTGCTACATCCCCGAAACTCGCCCCCACCTGAACATGTTTAAGTCTCTCATGGAGATCAAGGTGGATTCATTTACATTTATTTACTATACAGAAGCTTTTATCCAAAGCGATGCTCCTTTTTGACAGAGCAGCCAGTCCCTGTATTAACTGAAGGTTAATGGCCCAGCAGTGAAATCGCTCTGGCAACCCTGGGATTTGAATAAGTGACCTTCTGATCAGAGAGGCACACTGAGTCCCACACCAGCTCATGCACAAAAAAAATGACCACACACACACACACACACACCTCCATGTGGCCAGAGAGCAGGAGCAGGTCTCTGAGGGGGTTGTAGGACTCCGAGGGGAAGACGTGGTCCTCCGTATAAACAATGTTGAGCCGCAGCGAGCCCAGGTCGTCCGGCTTCTCTGACTTGCTGCCGTTGTCCCGGGGCTGCAGGAAGTACCTACGGGGCAGACGGGGTACGAGACGCGTAAAATGAAGGAGGCGCCTCCCCTCCACGGAACGCAGCACCCCCACCCCACCCCCCCCGGCAGCTGACGTGCTCTCACCATGCGTCATGAAGGCCTGACTGGCCCAGGACTTTCAGCGGGATGCGAACCTCCCCCAGGAACTCATCGCCGAACTTCAAGTTGCTGGCGTTCCACAGGTCCACCCTGTGATGCGACACATACATACACACACACACAGGTTTGTAATTATTTGTGGGGACTCTCCATTCATTTCTATGGGGAAAACTCTAATCCCAACTTGACGACCTTAATCCCTACCCAGCCCTAACCTTTACCATAAGTAACCAAATTAAATACAAGACTTGAGGTTTTTAGTTTTTTTTTTTTTAACACAGAAATGCAAACACAAACACTACACAAGTTCACACAGCTTGTGCGACCCCCCTCTTTCACACTAACGCACATATAGGGCTACGTTTCCCATGGCGCGGCGCAGTACACCCACAAACGCACCTGACAGCCATCTTGTCCACATCCTCTTCCTCCACGTCAAAGTGCCGTCTAGTGTAGCTGGGTGGCCTCGTCACCTGCAGGTTAAACCTGTGGTCAGGTGACCTGGGCACCAGGTCAGCACAGCGAGGACACGGCGCCTGGTCACCCTGCCTTTTAGTCAGTGGAAATGGCAATGTAGCAGAATGGGCAGCCAAATCTCCGGCGGGCCGAAGAGGGACGTCCCAAAGGTCTAAACGCGGACAAGCCCTCCGCAATCCACGCACTTTGTGGCCCTCCCCTCCTCGGCACACACGCGGGCACAGACGCCCACACACAAACCTGCACATGGGTTTCGGTTCAATGGGCCAAAAACCAGCGAGTGACTTGGGACGGAAGCTCAGACTGCAAGGTGGAGACCACTCCCAATAACCACAGAAAGAATGAAACGGCTCTCCGCCACAGACAGCGGGCAGAACAAACAGAGCAGGAATCAGTTCACATTTCGGCTGCACTCTCACAACTACACACAGAAAGAGGCTCGTTTGGAAGGGACGCCCGGCGGGACACAGGGTAACACTCTCTCTCACTCACTCTCTCTCACTCACGCCATCTTTAGCTCCAAGGCACTTGGATGCATAACAGAAATAAAGAGAGTTGATTGTCAGGCTGTTCGTCTGAATGAATCAAGCTCCTGTCTTGCATTTCCTCTCTCGGGGAGGGCGAGGTCTGCGAGTTTGGGGGTGGGGGGGTGGAATCCTAAGAACTTCTATTCTTCTCACAGAATCCATACCGCCATCGGTTTAGCGGGAAGGGAACCTTTCTGACAGACGCTGGTCACTGGGATTCTGAGCGATGGAAAATGACCTCATTCACTTGGGAGCCATAGCAACAGCGGATCACTATTTTTTATCATTTTTTTTTTAATACAGCGTCTGACTGGGCGACCTGGGGCAGAAACGCATGTCTGTCAATGCTGACCTCGAAGTAGAAGACCTCGTCGAACTGGGGGTTGTTCGTCTTCCTCTTCACTTTGGTCTTCTTGGCCTCCGACCTTGAAAACGGAGAGGAAGGGGGAGGTCATGTGACTCGCAGCCCGATGAGGCTTCCTGGGGGGTGGCGGCAGACTGACACCAGTTGACCCTGACCTGGTGGGCCCCAGCAGGGAGACGGCCGCGTACGGGTCGCACTGTCCGTTGACGATTGGCAGTCCTTGGCACTCCAACACACTGCAGGGACAAAGGCAAGAAAAAAAGAGGGACCCCATCACACAGTGGAATGCCAGAGCTGGTTCAATCCCATGCACTTCCACCCCACCACTATTTCATGAAATGACCCTTTATTCGGCATTTGCACAAGCACGTAGGAATGTTTTCGTTTTTTTGCATATCCCATCATGCTCTCCTTTGAGACAAACACGTGTATATATACAGGTGAGAGTTATTCTTTTTGGGGAGAGGACGGTATTTAAGGGTCTCCTTCAAAAGCACAACAGAGGTGAGACTATTCTGCCAAGGATGGGATGTGAACTGGTGACCTTCTGATTTGAAGCTAAGAGGGTTGCACACCCCCCCCCGCCCTCCATTTCATCTACTGAAATCCCAGCAAGAACCGTGAGCTACAGCCCTGAAGTCCAAGGTTTTTTATCATTTTCATGACCTGATGTGTATCGTTTATTTCCCTGGAAGGAGAAATCCTGGAGATAATGCTGCACCAAGTCGCTTCGGGACCGAGAACAGTCCCCTCCAACACCGACAAGCTCCTTAACCACGACCGAGGACCTTTGTGAGTGTGACCGCGAAGGCCAGTACCACGGCACGCTCGTGGGTTATGAGGTATAATCGCTGGTGACCGCCCCAGTGCAGTGTGGACTACAAGCAGCCAGGATTAAAAAACATCCAAGCTGGGTGTTAATAGGCTTTGATCCTCTCAGCACTTCCTCCTCCTTAAGCCTGCTTTCCCTGCCTGGCCCCTTTACAGACCGCTGGACAGACAAATCCAGTCAGAGAGCTGAAGGCTGACAACAGAGCCTGGAACCGGCCCTCGCAAGACAGGAAACTCTTGCCGTTCACATCCCAGTTTCCCACCGGGAAGGATCAGACCCACACTCACCCTTCATGGATAGAGAGGTTCGCGCCTCTCAACTCTGGCGGACGGAGCTAGAGGAGCAGGGGGGAAACATCATACACAGAACCTATAGAGAAGTGAAAACCGGTTCTGTTGTTGATCGGTCTTCCTTTGGTTTCTGGGTATTTTAGGTCTTGATTAAAAAAACCCTCACAGTTGTGCTTTACTTCACAAGTCTTGGGAAAAGTGCTGTCTAATCCTTCATCACAGTGTTTCTCAAACCGGTTCTTGGAAAGGAGCAAAAATGTGTACTGTCTGACAGGGAGCAAAAACAGACTGACTGGAGTTGGGAAACACTACTTTATCACACTGCTGTTTGCCCTGTCGCCCCCCTCATGTACCTGTCCCTCCCCCTGCTGTGGCACAAGTATGTTCACTGTGTTCCTCTGAACATTCATTACAATTAAATTTGAAAAGCAGCTTTTTATATAGGTGTCATGCAACTAATTCCACCAAAAATCCACCACGATCGCTCCGTCCCAGTGATGGCACACCCAACAATCGGCTGCGTTCACAGACACCCACGCCACCGTGATTCCAGTTTCAGGCTTTTCATAAAAAAAACGTAATAAGCTTGAGATATGAATAGCAACATGGAGAAAGTTATGCAGTCAGACGAGGCCTTCGGTTGGTTTCAATCCATTATGAGTTACAAGTGGAAGACCAGGAAATGGGATGAAAACCAGACCAGGCATGTAGCTGTGAAATTTTGTACGGAGATGTGAGGTCAGAGAGTGGAAAAAAAAAAGAATTAAAAGTAAAAGGTAAACAAAGATCGACTGGCTGGGCTGTAATGTGAGCACAGGAAAACACAGATTATCCCTTCCGCTGGGGCCAGCAGTTGAACTCTCATCTTCCACCCCATGCTAGAACATCTCACGGCGATCTGGGTCGTCGCCTGCGGGGGGGTAGCTCCCCCGACCGGGTCCTGGTGCGACCGGCTTCGATGGAGAGAGAGGACACGCACCGTGTGGCCAGCTTGACACAGACGACGCCGCTGTCGGTGATGACCTCACTCAGACGCAGCTCGACGTGGACCTTCCCCTGCAATGCAATTAGCAGGGAAATTACAACTACAATTACAATTACAGAGCTATTCCTGTACAGATAAATAGCAGAATCTGATTATGTGAATGTTGACACGCTCATTTATTATCAGGTTTTGTGCCAAATTTCTCTCTTATTTTTATTCTGTTTCTTCAGACAGACATGGTATGTTATATACTGCTGTACCACCTGCAGCAAAACTACCATCGGTGCCGGTGGCGAGCCAGACTGGGAGATGTGATGGGTGTGACCTCAGGTAACCTGAGAGGGGAGGATGCCGTCTGTTGAGCCAGGTAACCCGGTAACTCAGTAATTCTACTAACTGCCAACCGCATCGCTCTCGCCTACGTACGCCAAGCGGCGGTTGCTGTGAGATAGCAATTAGAGAAGAAATTAGCTCTAATTACCACTGCTTCAGTCACTTGGAAGACAGATGGAACATTTTGAGTTCC
>JAODUD010000001.1:47567495-47580408 GCA_026784285.1 Stomatorhinus walkeri | reverse complement strand
GGGATTTACCACCTTTGCTATCACCTATTAGTATCATTAATAACTGCATCGCTCCCATAATCCTCCATAATAAAAATGACACACTTAAAAATAAAGTACTCTCCATGCCCCCAAAACTCCTTCAAAGTGCCTTCAACTTAAGCCTCAGACAGACACACACACACACAGTATAAAAGAATGTCCGTTTATGATGACCTGTAGCTGACAAAATGTAATCAAAGGAGGAAATTATAGCAAAAGCCGCTCAATGGTTTAAAAAAAAAAAAAAAAAAAAAAACGACCGGAAAAATGTGTCGGAAGTGAGGTTTGGATGGCAGAAGAACGGTGAAAGTGTGAAGCAGAGAGTGAGATTACAAGGCCGGCTTTCTGCATGGCTTCTCCTGTGTTTACTGCTGAATCGCTTTCAATTAAACACATCGTATAAATGCAGTCATCCCCCATTAGAGAAGGCTAACTCATCCCCAGAGAGCTGCTCGCAGATTGCATATTAGAAATGAAATACCCTCCTTTCAGACCCCTCATCTTCCAACGGTCCTTAAATGCTGAAACTTTGACTGAATAAAGCACGTAGCGGGAAAAAAAAAACAAAAAAAAAAAAAACCATACAGTGGTCAGCTAGCTTGAAGGTGCACAAAGTGAACGGTGAAAAGAGTGAGAATCTGTGTATGAATCTTTAATGTTAAATATAGAAATAACAGAAATGAAAATGCACGTATTCCTCACAGACTCCCAATAACGTGCGTTAAGAAAAGACGCAGCCAATCACCCGCTGTACAGAGCACCATAGCAGAAGAGCTCTTACTCATAAGACCTCTGTGCTTTTCAGGAAAATCAGATTTAATAAAAAAAAATAATAATAATAATGATAAAATAAAATTATTTTAAAACATTGCATTTGTAACCTATCAGCCTCAAAGGGGTAATTATCCCACATGATACTGCCACTCAGAACTAAGACAAGAGAACCGCAGTGATTTTTTACCCCTTAGCAGCTGGTCGGGATGCTGCATTCACATGTTGCGAGACGGCAGAGCAAAACCCCGAAAAATCACACTCCGCCGCTTCGTCCCCTTTGAGACTTTTCATCTTGTCGCCTGTTTACTTCGCTGATGCATTCATATATCTGAAAGTGCTATTTCAGGGTTCATAATTAATATCACGGTTAACAAGTCCTGTCATTACTGTTACTGAAAAAACGTCTGCTAAAACAATAAAGCAAGTGAACCAAATCTGAACTGAGAAACTTTCAAGCTTCGTTACAGCTGAATAAAGATGTGTTGAATCTTTGTTATGTGTGTGTGTATATATATATATATATATATATATAAATAAAAATATATACAAGACATCTTGATGATTTGTTTATCACTTTTAGCTAGAAGTGTACTGTATATATTTGTACACCTAATAATCACAATTTATGTTCCATTTACTGTATTTGTGTGGCGCAGACACAATTTGGCAAAACAAACCTTTCTCGTGCATTGCCAATAAAGCCTACTTAAATTTGAAAATTGGAGAGCAGAAACAGGAAATGAGGTCATGGCAATGGAATGCCAGCCCTGTCCAAGATGCTCAGTTTGTAAGTTTCTGAGCAGCAGTGCCAGCGAGAGAGGGGGGGCAGGGTGGCGGGGAGGCTGTTAACACACTCCCCCGCAGGACGAGGCTGAAGGATGAATGCATCCCTGACAGGCCTGCAGTTTGGTGAGGAGCGAAACGGAACATCTGACCTGCCAGGCACCACGAGAGAGAGAGACCTGCCAGGCACCACGAGAGAGAGAGACCTGTCAGGCACCACGAGAGAGAGAGACCTGTCAGGCACCACGAGAGAGAGAGACCTGCCAGGCACCACGAGAGAGAGAGACCTGCCAGGCACCACGAGACAGAGAGACCTGCTAGGCACCACGAGACAGAGACCTGCTAGGCACCACGAGACAGAGAGACCTGCTAGGCACCACGAGACAGAGAGACCTGCTAGGCACCACGAGACAGAGACCTGCCAGGCACCAGGAGAGAGAGATGGGCAGTTCTAGCGGGAAGCTCATTACCAAGACACGGCAGGCCGGATGCATGCGGGTGACTCAGAAAAACCCTGACAGCACAGATCCCCAATGGCCGCCGTGGCAAAATGCGGATTCACCGGCAAAACACCCCGGAGAGCCGTACACTCTCGTGGGGCCTCGTCTCCGCACCGACGCAGGATCTGCGGCTCAGCACGCTGTCAGATCACATAATTCACAACTGCTGCCCCTTCTGGGAGGGAGGGGCATAGGGGAGACGTCCGTTAGCTGCGGACACCGATCGTTAGTCAAGGCACGGCTAGTTAATTACCAAGGGTTGGTTACCTACCCAGCCACTAACCGTCCGCCTCCTGACGCATTCGCTTCCTCTCTTTTCACTTGCGATCGGCTCAAAGGAAGAGCTTCAGGAAATGCTCACATGCTCTGTGACCGTTTATTTAGCAAACGCTTCTTTTCCAAAGCGCCGTACGCCCAAGAAAGTAGGTCCAGCTTGTCCCTGGAGCAATCGGGGGGGGGGGGGTTTAAGGGCCTCGCTCAAAGGGCCCGACGATGACATCATTCTGGCGACCCTGGGATTTAAGCCGGTGACCTTCTGAGTACGGGAACAGAGTGCCAACCCAATGAGAAACATGCCGTCTCCAAATGTAAACAAAACCACTTCTCGGAGCTGATTACATCAGGCGTCCGTGGGGGGGGGTAAGCAGACACATCGTAAAGTGGGTGGGGCGGGATCATTACATCTGCATTTATGTAACAGACACTTCTGTCCGTATTTCGGCAAGCAGCACATTGCGAACCTGCGCCTATCAAGGTGAAAGAAGCTGAGCTTCAGATTCATGCAGAGCGGCAACAGTAAAGTAGCAAGAGCTAAACGTGACGTTTCAACGTAGAATGACGCTAATAAGGTGCCTACCCAAATCAGCAGGCAAAGTAGGTCATTAGCAGTAAAATGAGCTGTGGGTAAAGTGGGGGGGGGGGGGAGCAGAGTCAAACAAATCATCGCGTGGGGGTGTGTTCAGGACACCGCCGACTGTGGCACGTTCCTATGCGACTTAGTCATTGTGAGAACTGAAAGTTCTTTCGGGGGTCATTTTACAGCCGGCATCCAAGAGGGCATCAAACTCACTACAGAAAGATGCCCTAGTCTTTCACGAACCACACTATACAACAGGCAAGATTCTCATTGTGTCCCTTCACAGTGCAGAAAATGCCAATCTGCCAGCCATTGTGCCAACACCACTGCAGCACAGACGGCCCTCTCTGTCAGTTAAGACTATATCATTGTCCAAAAATACTCAAACGGGCATCAACACACCACCCACTTTCACAGTTACACAAAAGGAAATGCCTGAAGATCATTACACTGCTGCAGAGAAAAAGGATTGATTTTTGGTTAAAGAAATTGTGCCTCGGATAGACATGATGGTTATTTTTAGCACTGAACTCTAAACCTTGCTGCTATGGTCCAGATTAATGCACTATTAAGACGGCAGTATCCAGACCTCAGAAGCTGACAGCTGTTTCTACTTTAAGTTGCTGTTGATACAGGTGACTGGTCATCGAATACACAATGGGATAATGACAAGCATAGTTTGTCTGAAATAAAAATTCTTTGACTGTCTGCAATGGCAGAAGTTTTCCCCTCTCATGACTTAGAGCAGGATGAGTAAACAATCGGGACTTTCTGGAAGACTACAAATGAGGCTTCTGGGTGAGACTATTTTGAGCGGGAGGAGACAGTAGTGTTTTTGACACCGTTCCTGCCGTCGAAGGCACACTTCCCCCTGCTTCCAAGCGGCACAGGAAGCCCCTCTCCGCTCCCCCAATTGCCACTAGGCTCGGACAGAACAGCTGCCGCGGAAACGTCGGCGTGTCGGCAAAAGGGAGACGGCGAGAGCAGACGCCGCATGTATTTGTGCAAGTCCAGCCTAAAAATGAAGCTAGCTGGTTCGAATTAATCTGTTGCTGAGCAAGAAAAAAAAAAGTCAAATGTCTTTGTAGTCCACCCAGCCAATCAGGAAGTTTGAGGCGGTCTCAAGTTTCCTCTGTTTCCGGTCCAAAGGCCCGGCCTCCATATCCCAACAAAGCTTCCCTTAAAACATGTGGCCGTCAGGAGTAACCGTGAAGAACATACAAGCACGCGTTACGCTTCACAGAGCGACCCTCACACAGACTGACGCACTGGACCCTGTCCGACTTGACATGCACATCTGCATACCAAAGCCGACCCGAGACGGTGTCCCTCCAGCCTCACGCAGAGCACCAGGCGAGGCTCAGAGGCCTTCCAGAAGGGCAACGTCACAGGCACACCAGAACAGAACGTATGGCAAAGCCACAGTCTGCCAGCTACGTGTGGTTTTATGGTTCAGATCACTAAATATTGCTTTCCATATAAAACTCCAGAATTCCTCATCTTAACTTTTTTCCCCAGCACATATTAAATAAACCATTTCGAGTCCATGCATTGCAAATTGTGGTATATATATTTTTCTTTCTTACCTCTTAGTTGCTTCATTCCCTTATTTTGCACTTGTTTTGTGTGCTATTTTAAAGGGACAGACTTTGGAGAGTACAAGTCGGGAGCATGCAATGACTTCCAAACAGCGACTGTACCAAAACCCCACATTCAATTACAATTAAAATAAGATCAAAGTGCCAGACCAATGTTTATGTTGATTACAATCGCGGCAATAGTAATATGTATATGTACAGTATGGTTACTATGAAGATGCAGGTACAATGTTTGAGCATATAATTATGGAGTTTCCTTTAATAACAGCATGTGTGATTACTGTTGTGGCATTAAAACCAGCATCTGCCGAGAACGTCAGAAAACAATCAGTGCACTCATTAAAACATGCTCAAGATTATCGGTGTGACAACATTACAAGTTTTTAAGATAGTTCGGCCTTGTGATGAATACACAAGTGCGCGGATGTCGTGCAATCGTTTCGCCATTGAAGTGTGAAATAACTCAGTGTCCCAACGCCGGCCACGCTGCCTTCCGGAGGGCGTCCCAGTTCAACGGCGACCCCGCGGGAAGGCGCATGGCGCAGGTGTGCACCGCAACTACATGAATTCACATCCTAAACCACGAAGACCCAATTTCATCATCGAAAAAACCCCGCTGGTGGAAACTGCAGCTTAAGAAAGAAAGAAATAAAGTGTATCTGTTTTTTGTAGCAGGTGAAGTGAAATACTCGCAATGTTGAAGAAATGACGAGCCGCTATATAAACTCGAAAGCGACGAAAAGAACAGAAATAGCAACAAGACAAAGGAAAAAGGACCATATCCAGAAGTCAAGGTACTGATCACGATTATCACCTGCTATCATTTTCAGTCACCCTCCACATCTGTAACGTATTATTTACTGAGGTTTGCTGTGATCTCCCGTAATTCTCCACGCTACTGATTCGTTCAGCGTTAGCCCACATTTCTTTACTACGGCTTTAATGTTTCAGTCTTATCACACTACTTTTCTATCTGCTAATATATTTTGCATGCCGTCCCTCAACAACGACAGTTAACGTCCTTGCAGTATCCCACTATAATACTATGACAGTTTCATGTTCAATATCAATTTCCTGTAAACATTTGAAATTACAAGGGACGGTGACTAGAAAATAATAATAATAAAAAATTATAGACGAAGCTCTCCTAAGAGCTGCGGGGATTCTTTTCTGTCAACAGTACAAGTGGTACTAAGAAAGGTAATGGCATTTAAACATCACGTTCAACTCAGAGTCCTTATCGGACGTAAAGAACGACTGCCGCCGGTTATCTTCATATCCGGAATGTTGTGTTTTATGGTGGCCCCCATCGGCTGATTTCTCAAATCTGATTCATTTTTAGATAAAAATAGTGAAACCGACACACACACACTAAACCACTGCCTGGCTCAAAACCAGACAAAACCCACTCATAGTATTATAAGGTATCCCGCTTTCCAATTTAAAGGCAATGTTCAGACACCTGTAATAAATGCGTTCTTGGGACTTCACAGTTGGAAACCTGTAATGAATCGATGGAAAATGTTCCACGGTCCAACGCCTGTACGCCGGGAATTAATCGCACGCGTTTCCACATGCCTGCATCTGTCTATCCGGAGATCAAAGGTCCGATGTTTGTTACCAGATTCCTACACAGCCTTACGAGCATGCAAAGAAAAGCGGGAATAAGTTCACTGTAATTACTCTTAACTAATGAATGCAAAAACGATTAGGCAACGCAGATGGTAGTGATTAGAGTATCGACGTCGGCAAACGACATTTCGCCCCCCCCCCATACGAGTCTTAAGCACACAAGTTCCAGCCCCCCACCCTGGAGACCTCCAACGAACCAAGGCCGAGGGAACAGCAGCTCCGTTATGTCAAGACAATCAGCCAGCGTATGAAAGGAAAAAGGCGCAGCATCGACAAAATCCACCCCCAGTGGCCCGATAAAGAAAGTCCCTCAGCCATCTGGTCCGGCAGCTGTTTGCACAAGACGGCCACTTCCCCAGGCTTGTCATATCTCTGAATCACATATGCCCCGGCGTGCACCATTCTGCATTTTGCGCCGTTGCATACCAAAACTAAATTTCCAGCAACGCATCCACGAACGTATCCGTTTAGCCCAACACTCCTCCAGCCAGCTGAACCGATTTATGTCTAAAGCGCCATGAGATGCGGTTAATATATGCATGTACGACGATTAACGCCCCACAACCTGGGGGATCCAGCGTTACCGACACGCAATAATCTGTATGTGATCTGCATTGCAATATCCTTGGAGAGCACTCGGTCGCTCTCTCGGGGTCTAAGCGATGCTTTCCGACACGCCAGTTTAAAGAAGCAGAATATGGCTTTCCACTCACCGATTTTGATTTTTACACTCTGGAATACCCGAAGACCTTCCTCCTCGACCGCCATACTCACAAAGCCCGACTTCTCTGTTTGCTGCTGGACAGAGAGAGGCTCCTCCACTCAGCTCAGCGACGCAACTCTACACCAGGGCGGATAGCTCGCTGCGCCCTACCAGCGCACACTGAGTCGCCGAGACTGACTGCTGAAACTCGCCCTAAAGCTGGCAAAAGTAGGCGGGGCTCCTCCATCGAGGCACCGCTGTGCGTTTTCGGTTTAGCTCACCGATGAGTCCGCTATAAAAGCGCTGCAGGACGTGATAGGGCAAGTCAAACGGCACCCGCCTTTTAACCAATCCGGAGCTGCCTCGAATTTGTTGCTGTGGGGGATACAACACATCGTGTCAGTTTGGGAAGCTGCGTTAATATTTTGAGCATTTCATTCGTGCCGATAAAGTACTAAACAAGTACTGCAAACATATAAAGTGATTATGTGAACTGAATACATTGGTGCAGATGAACAGATGATTCGTTTATCATACGATTATATGTCATGCATTATCATTTATTAGTAAGATGGCGAGTAAGTATTGTATGTTAAGCCGTCGAACCTATTTATTACACACAACCGTTTACCTGATATTTGGCCAACCTCTTCATCAGCATTTAAATATGACTGGATCAAGGCCGACGGATTAACATGAACATAAATAACCTTAAATGTAATTATATTGCTTCTCAATTTGCACCAGCCGCGTGCTCTAATAACATAGTGCCTGTATCTCACCAGGATGTTTATTTTTTTCATTTAATTCTTGTATTTTGGCAACGTCGATATACATTTAAAAGTAGCAAAGCAGAACATTTAGCTAAATCTGCAGACAGTTAAATGACGCTGTTTTTTTCTCTTTTAATCTGGGTTGAAGCACGGATGAATACGCCCTGTGGTGAACCGCGAGGGCGCGCGCTGAGCGCCAGTCAGCGCCGCCAGTTTAAAGCCTTCTGTATATGTTGCTCTTTGGAGCCCTGCATGGTAGCCTGCCACATGGTCAAACGTTCAGAAAGAGCTGCAAAAAGTTCTGCAGGTTTTGTGCACGCTTTCAAAAACACTCAGTCTGGGGAACACAAGATGATAGATTAAATATGAAGACATTCGCGCAATTTGTGAATGATGGTAAAACATGGAAAGCAATAAGTAGTAGCCTACAGTAAGGAGTTATTATTTTGACGTTCTAGGGACCGTTTTGCAGGTCCCCACATGATCTGTGAATGCAATAAAAAGTGAAAATGCCAAAAGTCTCGTATTTCATTTGGTTGCTTATGGTTGAGAATAGGGTTGGTGGAGGTTTAAAGACGCCATGTTGGGATTAGTTTTCCCCATAGAAATGAATGGAGTCACCATAAAGATAAAACAAACTTCTGTGTGTATGTGTGTGCGCGCGCGTGCGCGTGGATTACGAACACGAGTTATTTGATTTCTAGAAAAACATAGCAAAGTAAGATATGGAATATGTGTGCATAGGCTCCTAAGATGAATTATGGTAAAATACTAATATTTATACGCCAGACTAAGGGAAAAACACAGATACTTCCAGCATAAGGTGCTCATTTTGTTTCTTACTCAAGTTTATGTCCCCTTTCCACGTATCATGGGGTAGAACTGACAGAAAAGGTAGATAAAGATGACGTATGATGACCACTACTCATCTCCATAATCACAGTGAACGATTAGACTACTGCAGAAAGGATGGTGCTGTCACGTAAACACTGATTCTCAGCTCGAGTGGTGAGGGATACAGTCCTGTCACCATCTGTTCTCACTCCTTTGCCTTCTGTTGTTCTCACAGTTGGTTAGGTAGGTCGTTCTCGCTGTGGCGCACCGGAAATTCTGCCCCCCTGAGAATTATTTATCTTGAAAAAACAATGTTTATTTATTTATTCAGCAGTTTTGACTTCTTCAAAAAAAAAGCTAAATAGTGACTAGGCAGGATGGACAGTAATACAAGCCTTTGATAACAGTTTGAAAATATTTGCAGCGATACCACTACTGTGATCTTGTTCTGCTGTCTACCTTAATTCAACAAGTTTTTTTTCTCTTTAAAAACGCAAACATTGATAACAATGGCAATTTTGGCATTTACAATTTATGGACCACTGGGAGCTAAACTGACGCTATAATTCTGTCAAACATACATTACAGTTGGAGTGAAACACACTTTTCACCCAGTTGATACATGCATAAGCGTTGAAAAAAATCAATGCATGTGAAGTGTGGTAAATATTGCATGAGTGTGTGGAATTCGTTTGTTTCGTGGTGCACTGAGGACAGGATTCGGGGAAAAAGACGCGGAGGCGGAAGACGAAAAAGTAGCAAGTTATTGTCCCCTAGTGGTAAGAGTTGGTAATTGCATGAGTACAGTTCCACGATCCTCACCTCGGGAAATCAAAATGCAGAAGAGACAAAAATTTGGAGCCTTGTCCACCACCGCATGGAAAAAGTTTTGTTAGCAAGGCTATGTCATTCGTAAATTAAGGAGTTAAGTGCATTTTTGTATCCAATTTCAAGAGACTTTTAAGGCTTTGAGAAAATTTATGCTGGTTGGAGACATCAAGACATATTGTGAAATAGTCTCTAATCCAAGAGTCTGTGTATTCTCTGTATAACAAAGATCAAGAGATGATAGTGAACAAAACTAAAGCCCTCACAATTAGTCATATAATACAATGTACCAACTTGACCTAAGAAAAATGTCATTGTAGTGTTTTCATCCCAGATTACTTGTTTTTTGTAATATTAAAATCATTGCATTGAAATAATTTAGTGTTTGGCCCAATGTTAAGTAACTGAGATATGTTTTTACTATATTCTGTGAAAAATCAACCACACAATCAGGTGTGAGGTGGGAAGCACATTCACTGTGGGTGCCCGTGCATGGATCATAATATTGTGGGTGATGTAAACTGTCTGTTCATCGTGCAAGCAATGCAAATTATTTTGGGTGTGAAGAGATCCTCCCCGTTTTTTTTATATATTATTATTCTAATAGGCAATAGAGACACAGTGGCCTCAAGTCACTAATCGTTTTTATTTTTCATTTCCCCCAAATGGCCTAGTATTTTTATTCATCTTTCATAATTCCTTCTTGGGTTTCTTGGTTGCTATAATTTAAATGTATTGTTTTATATTTGATGTAGTTATGTTGGCTTTGGAAATAATTTGCAAAAGCTTTTGCAGGAAAACGCTATTTGAATTTTCGCATTCATACAAGTCTCAATGATTATTTCATATGCAAAAAGAGTTGTGTAAAAATATGTATGATTGACATTTATCACCAGACTTACGTGTTCATTTGTCTATATCAGGCAAATTAGAACACGGGGTGTCAGAAATTTTGATTAAATGAATGGATATTAGGGTAATATATATCATATGCTGACTTTCCTTAAGAATTCAAATATACAAATATTAAGCACAATGTATTTACGTTATCCATCATTTCAGCAATACGGTTTGCTACAGTTTTAACGCCTTAACATAAAAAATAAATTCATTCGCGAAAACATTTTCCCTCGGGACGGATTAATAGGGAACACTTTGTTTAGGGGTTTCAGTAAAGGTAGGTTATCGAGGTAACAATTTACATTTCTTAAAACCTAGATAACTTATTTGATAGCTAATAATAAGGAAATAGCATTATAATATGGAATGAGATTTTTTTCGTCTTTGATTTTAAAATACGAAACGTTTAGTCGGGTTAGGCGCCGGTCGTTTATAAGGAGCCCTGCAGCCGGTAGTATAGCGCGTGCAGTGTCGCTTTAAAAGTCCTCCCCTATTTCGTCAATTGTGTGAATGGCCTTCGGTTCTTCCTGACGCTCTGCTTGTTATTGTTTTCGCCTCCGTCATTTTCAGTCATGGCTGCTCATTCTGCTGAAGAGCCGTTTCCCCTCCACGGGCTGCTTCCCAAAAAAGAAACCGGGGCCGCTTCTTTCCTCACCCGGTACCCGGAGTATGACGGTCGCGGCGTCCTCATCGCCGTCCTTGACACCGGCGTGGATCCCGGGGCCCCGGGCATGCAGGTAAACTCTAGCGCGGGGATTTGTGGCATCGCAGGCCGCAAAGCACAGGCCCTCCGGGCTGTTTTGTGGAAGTTAGCGGGTGGAAAGTAGCACGTCGACTCGTGTCGGGTTTACCCCCGAGGCCTTTATTAACGGCTTCATTCTGTCATTTTATTTCCTTAGTAAGTTACCTCTTTGTGACTCGTTTCGTATCTATAAACGAATATGACCGGTGAATCACGTCTTGTTTGCATATAAAGGGTTGCCTGTATTTTTGTAGCTTTTGTGAACATATTTAAATAAACCAGCAAGTATTTCTTCCTGCACCGCATCCATCTGTAGGAAGCTGGCTGGTGACTCGCTGACAGACCGCAGTAGCCGGAGCCGGCATGCCGCACAAGTGTCAGTGTGATTTGCAGATTACCGAGCGTGTAAAAACCACATTTCTAAACAGCTTTCAAATTATTTCGTTTGTCTTTTAGTGTCTGTTTATTGATGTGTCTGTATGAGTTATGAGACTCAAGCCAGCAAAGAACATTTTGTTACGGAGCCCTGCATGTGGTACCCCACACTTCACATCTTCCCGCTGTAGCGAATGTGGTGAAACAACTTCTCTGATCGGAGGAAGAAGAATCTACGTGTTCCTGCCTTTCTCATATCACGATGGTTCAGAAGGATACTTATTTTTTGGTCCCCTGTCGGCAATCGGTCTTCAATCATATTGCTGAAACATGCTGTTTTTTCCCCCTCAAAGTTGTTTCATTCCAGCCAACAGACCAGATGTATAAGCTGAATACAAATGCGAGTTGGTCTGCCGGACGTGGACTCCGAGTTGTCCATGACGGCTTTTTGGCTTCAATCTGTTTGAATGGATTTTTTTCTGTCACAAGACACATTCTACATCACTTTTTCTCTATGTCTGCATTCTAGAGTCTTTACTTAGCTGTAAACTTAAATTGTCTTGTGTTAACGTGAATCTGTGGTAGTTGGAAGGATTAAAACATATATATATATATATATTTTTTTCACATTTTCTGTAGATCACTACTGATGGAAAGCCTAAGCTAATTGACATCATTGACACAACGGGTAGTGGAGATGTGAACATGTCGACAGTGGTGGAGCCCAAAGAGGGCGTGGTGCAGGGGCTCTCTGGCAGGACCCTCAAGGTGATGTTCTTTCTCAGTAATGACCTTCAGCTTGTTCTACTTCTCGTGCTGCTCTACCTTTAATTCGCAGAGTGAGCTGTTCTGGTGTCTGTCCTTGCAGATCCCGACAACATGGATCAACCCTTCTGGGCGCTACCACATCGGAATCAAGAATGGCTATGAGTTTTTCCCCAAAGCTTTAAAAGAGAGACTTCAGGTGAGTTGAAGAGTCCTGTAAATGCCTTTCTGATAGTTGTTGTTTCTACATTCAAAGGCAGGATGAGGAAGTTTAGATTTTTGACCTGACTGACATTGTTCTGTGTGTGTTAACATTCCAAAAAAGAGAATAGTGTCTGTGTGCATGAGATTTCTGTATTTGATGAGCAGAAGTCTCATCCGTTTACTTAAGGTTTGATTTACCAGCCGGGCAATATTGTGGGTATTTGTGAGTGATGAGAGGAGACACTGTTTGAGGTCTCTGTCCCATTTGCAGAAGGAGCGTAAGGAGAAAATGTGGGATCCAGCGCACAGAGCCGCTTTGGCTGAAGCATCTCGCAAGACAGAGGAGTTTGAGAATTCGCATCCCTCCCCCTCACAGGTCAGTCCCCAGGGACTGACTTTGCTTCTCTCACTTGTCCCTTGATTTGTAGGGTGCTGCTCTTGGTGTGATCAAAGAAATCCTGGTTACCAGTTCATTTGCTACTCATATTTGTTTGGGGCAGTATGTGGCTCAGAGGGTTAAGCTGCTATGCCTGTGATCGCAAGGTTGCTGGTTCGAACCCCAAATATTTGTGAGCCCCTGAGCAAAGCCCTTAACCTCCAGCTTCAGGGGTGTTGCATGTTGGCT
>JAODUD010000001.1:47540456-47553089 GCA_026784285.1 Stomatorhinus walkeri | reverse complement strand
CCCCCCCGGGGGCGCGAGGTAACGGCATGATGTAAACCTGCATGATATACAGAGAAAAGTGATACTATGATATTTTACATAATGTGATGTGTTATACTGTACTGTACTGTAAGCGTGGGCAGTGGTGGTTTAATGGTTAGGGAAGCACACTTGTAATTGAAAGATTGCTTGTTCAAATCCCGACCAGCAAAACATCACTGAGGTATCCTGAGCAAGGTTCCACCCCCAAGTACTGCTCCCCGGGCACAGAATTAGCTGCCCCCTGTTATGTTACTATCTCACATACGGGTTAAATGCAGAGTTCATTGTACCATGGTCACCTCGCCTGACGATACATGTGTGTAAGGTGAAATGACAAAAAGGACTGAATTGCATCAAATTTAATAAGAGGACTGTATGAGACCCATTGTGGTCATACATGCCTGTATATTTCAAAGCTGGACTAATAGGTAAGGTTCAATATTTTAATCTTTGAGCTAAGCTATGCTCTGCAGCACTTGTAACAGGAAGGTGAGCTCACCAAGCAGACAGGCCACGATGGACACCAGGCCGGTCCCAGCACCAATCTCCAGCACCGTCTTGTCCAGTAGGTCAATCTGCTTGCGGTTGTTATCGAGTAACTGACACAAAGCCAAAGCCTGCGGCCACATGGTTATCGTTTCGGTAGCTGTCCTCAATCTGCTTCCAAATCAGCCAGCGGCGCCTCTGAACGCTTACAAGCAACCTGAATCCTAACTAATCACTGTTTCCTGCTCACACATAGACCCCTTGGACAAATTCCTGTACCAGGAATCTAGTCCCGCGACTTCAGTGTTTGTGCAGACTTTAATTCCAGTCTATTCTTTTAGTCTGTAAGATCTAATGAAAAGTTCTTAACATATTATTTATAACCACATTTTAAAGCATTTGGTACAACGAGTATAACGTGGTACATATGTGCAGGGGTGTAAGACAACATAATACAAATACTCTCATTGCTGTAATTGAGGGTTTTTTTTTTTTTTTTTTAGAATTTGCACTTAGTTTAAGACTGGTGTACTTTTACTTACACATCAAGTTTTGCAACAGTACATTTCCTCTGCTGCTTCCATAACTATAAACACCTGTAAATATAGACAACATGACTGCCCTACGGAGCAGGCTGTGCCATAGCATACAAGCCCATGCAAACGGGTTCGAGGCAGACAGGTCTGCGCACACATGCACATGTATGAAACATGTATGAAACAGATTTATTACCTTGTAAATGGTCTGAATGGCTTGCAAACTACCTCAATGCTTTTGAATTAGCTAAAGTTAGATTTATAATGGAATAATACAGATGCGTGAGATTTGGCAGCCCTGAGAATAGATACTTAGTTGCACCAATTTAATTAAGAGGAGCGGTTGCAGAACTCACCGCTGGCCAAATAACGGCACCAAAGGAGTCCAGGGACTCATAGATGTCAATGGTGTGTCCCACGAAGCAATGGCGTTCTTTGCTGGTGGTGCAGAGAACGCTTGGGACCCAAATGCTCTTTTCCTTGGGGGCTGGGTCCTCTTCCACTTCTGCCCCAGCTGGACATGGAAGAAAACATAGCAGGTAACAACAAGCCCCTACTGGTTTCAAGTCACAGGATCACAACACAAGGAATTAGCATTACTGTACCAGTGGGCATGATACAACCATGCATAAAGAGCACATCAGATCATGCTTGTCTATTTAAACAACCCTAATATGTTCATTTCAAGTTGCTCAGTACAGCGGGTCTGTATATTCTCCATTTGTTGATTAGAACATTTTATTGGACTATACGTTTTATCACCTATACATTTCCTGCAAATTTCTGATTATTTTGGCAGGGTATACGTTTGTGTTTATGATTAATTAATGGATTACCATGTTTATTTTTATTTTTTCATTGACACAATAATAATCCACAATAAATCCCTACCAGCCACTGCCAGTTTTAAATGAATACAGCCAATCAGGATGAGTTATACCAGTCTGTTACTGGTATAACCCCACTCATCCTTGTTTCTCCACAATGGCTCCCTTTAGAGCCAGCTTCATTCTCACAAACAATGTCTCTGCGCAGTCATATCACTCATCTCTTGCCTTCATCTTTCTTCCCTTCATTCTCTTCCTCCTTTTCATTTGTATCTGTATCTTCTTCCTCCTGCACCTCCTTCAGCTCCTGCTTTATCGAGCTGTCTGTCTCTCCTTGGCCACTCATTGCATGCAAGGTTTCCGTAATGACCGGCACACCCTGCAAGGACAGTGGACGCCTTTTAGCTGGGTCTGTGACGTCTCGCCTTAGCCCTCCTTCTTTAATTTTCTGTTTATTCCAACCTTAACCAGCCAAGTAATTCTCAACTGAAGACTCCAGCACCTGTAAGAGTGGATTTGCCTTTGTCCATTTTAGTCTCTAAAACATGTAAAGACATATAAACGCACGAATAACCTCTGAATCCCTGCGCAATCAGTCATGTGGACAGCTTTGCCAGAATTCCAAGGGAATGGGTCATGACTTTTTTTGCGACACTGATGACAGGGCAATTTCAGGCAACCAACTGGTGGTATCTTCCATAGCCCGAGACTGTCCAAGAACTACCTTCCTTTGCTTCCATCCCTCTCTCACTGGCTAAAGACTTTACTTAAACTCTACTTTACTTAGACTGTAATTCCCCAAAGCCCAGGATCCTAATAATGACTGGGGGGGGGGGGGGGTGAACTTGAAGTAGTCAATCCAAAAAGTTATGGATATCCCTTCTGCTTTTGGTTGCATTACAGGAATGCACCAGTCAAATCCAAGAAGCCATGCAACACCGCAGCACTCTCTACGCTCCCTGACTCTCTGAACTGATTTAATAGTTTTTTTTTTTTATGTTTAATACAACCTTACCAATCCACTAACCCCAATGCAGTGAACGTTACCTTGTTTGTGGGCAACATAACCTGTATCATATGCTGACCACACCTAACTGACCCCGGTTTAATGTCTTGACCTCCCTTTCCGATCCCCTACAAAGAGTCCCATCAGAATATACCCCCCCCAGCAGACGTCGCATGCCGTGGCAGCCTCCAGTCATGCAATAGCTGCATCCACTGCACACTCATGATGCCCCTGCACCACTCACACAACACCCCAGCCCCCGTTACCTGTGGAAGCCTCTTGGCACGTCAGTGATGCAGTACTGATCTTGCATCCTGCTGCAGCTCCCAACTGAGTTTATAGACCAGCAGCATCCTCCCAGACCCTCCCTTCATCACATCAGCCGTGCCTATATTTAGCATTTTGGGCAAAGACACAAATTGCCACAACTATTAGTAACAGAGAGAGGGAGAGCCCATGCACCAGTCCTTTCAGCAAACCACTCCACCCCAACCCCCACCGTCCAGACTACACGGTGATGTATTTTTTCAGAGGGATAAACCAAGGGATAGAAGGAGACATGTATGCATAAGCAACAGAAGAAAAAAGATTAAACCATGTATGACAGCATTAGAATGAAAAATGGCACCTACACTTGCATCAACAGAGGACGTTTGGATTTCTTCCACGTGTTTCCAGATCAGATCTTTGGCATTCCGAGCATCAGTTCCCGTTCCCGTGAGGTCCGGTTGCATTTTTTGGAATCTGCATCTGTATACATGTGACAAACACATCTAAGGAAAGATGGAATGTTCATCCTGTGTTATTATTTATGTCCAGTGAGCTCAGGCACGGTGGTAGCACAGATTACCTGGACTGTGCCGACTTAGAGGTATCCTTTTACGGAGCTACAGTCAAAATAGAGGCAATAAAAAGTCCTTCCCACCCCACACCCTCAATAGGTGTTGGACATGAGTCATCCAATCTGCGTTCGACCCTGTGCTGATTTAAGATTAGTGAATTTATGTCTCTGGGGAGTACTGTGATCCTGTAATTATTAAGCACCAACATATCGTTTTAAGTTATAATATACCGATACTTTTTATTGTTGCAGAGAAGTCTGTAGAATTATTAGAAATTAAAATTGTTTGTTTTTTTAGGTCTTAACTCGTATTAATCTAAAAATGCCACTAATTCTGCATTTTTTAAAATAGGATTTCCAAAGTAATCAAAAACAATAAAAAAACAAAAAAGGGAAATTAGCCAAAAGCATGTAGGCATAAAATATTTATTAATAATTTATACTTAATCTTTTAATGAAAATAAAATAAAAGTTATTTTTTTAGAGCTGGAAATTTCAACAGATTAACAGCACAACAGCATAGATGCACACAACAGATGCTGCCATCTTTAAACCCGCAGCAGCAGTGAAGAGGAATGTGTTATCTTAGATATTTTGGGACTCTGCCACCTAGGTCGTCAACATGGTCCTTTTTTTATAGTCTGGGATGAAAGCAAGGTAATCGACACTCAACACCTGTTTTATAAGCAATAGAAAATGGGTGTCGAGGGTGTAGAATAGGATGCAGTTAAGACTGTGTGCACCAGTAAGACACGAGACAAAGCGAGCCTGGACCCCCACACCGAGGGTTTCACGTGAGCAGAGAGTGCCTGAGAGCCACCCACTGGGAGCGTGACATGCAGTCTTAAAGGAAACGAGTTATTTTAGGGCACTGGCAGTCAAGCATCCCCGGTTACAAAGAAAACAGCAGGAACAATAATGTCATGGTCAGTATTAAACACCGTGACAGCTGTACAGCTTAAACCATTAAACCCAACAGCATATTTTGGAACCATTAATACAAAATACGATTCATTTTAATACACGTATTTGGAGACTGTGGCATATCTGATTGCCGTATTTCATTCCGCTAGTCTAGTCTGCGCAGCAATCCCCATATTCCCATCATTCCTGAGGACTGTTTAAGGCACCTGTCAATTCGTTCTATGAGAAATTTAACGAACGTGAGAATTCGGGTCCTTCCGATACTAGAAATGGTCTTAGGGTTATTATTCAACGGAGGACGACTGCCATTGTAATTAGGCAGCTGGTTTTGCTGCATGAACATAGACAGCACAGCTAATTACCTGTTATTTTTTTAAATCTATATTTATATTTCATAATCAAGGAAATATTTTATCAAGGCAAATGACAGCAACTGGGAAATAAGTCTGAACGTCTTGTTTACACTGATTTTTGATTAAGGAGTATTGGTTTATGGGAATAAAATTTCGAATATTGACACCAGTAGAGCTAATGAGGAAAACAATTCCTGAGTTACTGGAGGTTCATCACTTAAAAGTTTTCAAACGTTTAAACTCGGCAAGCTTACTAGGGTTGTAGTGTCAATTTCTTCGTCCATACAAAGCAATACAGCAGCCCTGTGAAACAATGATACTTAATTGAACCATCTGCCCTATGATCTGGTTCGAACCCTCCAGTGTGTTTACCTTGCCTGTAGACTTTGGTCACTCACATCAGTTTTCCACTATATTGGTATAATTAAGCTGTTTTGCACATGCTCTACAATGCAGCAGCAGGGAAATGGTTCAGAAAGGCGATTTCGCCGGCAAATTGTTTTATTTAAAAGGCAATTATTGTGTGGTTTTTATACAGGCACAAGCAAATAAAAGGAAATGGGTGTGTGTGTGCAGCCACATATAGGATAACAGCATAGACAGTATTAGATAAATAAACTGCATGGCTGATGTAAAGAGCTACTGGTATTAATAACTCAGTGTTGGGTGGATACCGATCAGAGAGATAGTGTTCAGCAGCTTTACAGCAGGTGGTAAAAAGATCAGTACCGACTCATTAATTCACTGCCATAAGCAATGATGAAGAATACCAGCTCCATACTTTCATCCGTTTGTAACTTTTAGAAATTGTGCACCTTCTTTGAACTAGAACTAACACAATAACCAAAAGCTCACTACAATTAGTATTTAAGATACATGACTCCAAGCTGAAAATTGCAGTATCACCAACTCTGTTATTGATTTATGCAATTTTGCAATATTATGACTAATTATACCTTTTTTCTATGGAGGGAAATTCACTGCACAATTAAGCAAAGCCCTCAACGCTTGCATGCCCGTAAACTATTAGCTATTAGCTCTGACGCACTAAGTTACGGGATTTTAGTGTGTGACGTATGCAGACTAGAGTTTACTGTAGCTGCGTTTTTTCAGTGTGTAATTGGGGCACTGGAGAGCGACGTGCAGGACGAGCTAGCGAGACAGCCCTACTCGCCCCCTCCCCGTGGCTAGCACACTCCTGAAATGGGGGCTTTAAATAGATGATGGATGTATGTCCTGTTTCCCCGGAAAGGCCAGTGGTTACATTGCATTTTCACATATTACTTAAAAGCGAAGAGCCACAACATTATGTCATACAGGTAACAGCGCCACTGGGTCGAGTGTCACATGGCAGACAGACCTTGCCCCTCATGCTAGGCGCATAGTGTAATGGTGTCGCGGCTGGCTTATTTCATGATAAATAGAGTGAATATGGATGAGCGGAGAGCTCTGCTCGGTGCTTTACATCTCCCTTTGAAGCAGGATTGCTAACAGCTCATGGTTTATTCATCATATGGCTATAAACACAGCAGCATGGAGCAGAGGTCAGCAATAATGTCGGCAGAGCAGACTTGGGGCGTTTTCACCTCGGGCTCGCACAGGGGGCGGGTCACTCGTTACTCACCTGCTGTCACCTGGGAAGCGGGCCGACCTGCCTTAAAGTGGCAGTGATCACACAATCTCTAGTCAGTCAATTTGCCACCATCCAAGGACTGCTGATCACATATGAGCAAAATGACTTAAGGTGATGATACTAGATAACTTTTTGAGCTATGTTGCCGAGACAAAGGGCAACTCATCTGGAGTTGGATGATCGCATAAAGTTGCCCACTGCCAATCAAACAGTTTTTCAAATAGAAATTTGTTGCCCAATATCAACGGGAAAATTGCCTCTTGTGTCATCACCCTTATGCTTGATGTAATGCCTTTAACACTGATTTAGAACAATGTACCTAATTTAATTTCCTGTTGTGCATTGACATTGCAACGTTGTTGTTATACATTATTGCACATACATCAATACATATCCCATCCCTGCCACCCTGACAACCAATTTTCCAGACCACTCAATAACCACCTCCTTTCGTTGTCTCTACAAGCTGCCTAATACTGTTTCCAGAACAGCCTTCCCATGAAGACACCTGATCTCCCCCTCCTATCATCCATACTGACAGCTGCAGTATTACATAACCACAAGCAAGCCAACAGAAACCATAAAAAGTGTTACGCTTAGTCGTGTTTGGCTAATCCCACTTTAAATGCACGGTGCATTAACACGGTGCTGGGAGCTATATTCACCTGACCACAAAGGCACACACATGTGCAAGGGATTCAAAAAGCAATCCATAACAATCCCTGCTATGCTAAAAAAAGGATTTGGCTCAAGTGGTACTTGATATGCTAATTTTGCTAATCAAGTGTCAACCCCCCTCTACCCTTTGACCTTTGACAGGAGGCCCACACTCTCAGGTAGAGGCGCGTCCAATTTCTCGCTCCATCTCTGACACATGCTCATTGTTTGCCGGCACCCATTCCTGCCGTGGGCCTCGCTTTCCTGACGCGCTACCCGCCACCCAGTAACGTTCTCGTCCTAACCAAAGGCCAGGCAACCCCTGGTCCTGCTTAGTCTGACAGGAGTGAGTGACTGCAGCAGCTGCTTCGACATAACAGGGTCAGCCAGGCTCCAAGAATGAGCCCCGGGATCCCTCTGACCAAAACACGGAAAGCAGAATGCATGACATCACTCTCCTATTATCAGCGACGCTGCAGAAATGCGGTTCTGCACTACAGCCACCAGCTGAAGTTTTTTCGTTTTCCAGTAAAACTTTTTCCCAAATGTTAAGCGGTCCGATAAAAGCCCTTGGTAATAGGGGGCATTTGAACATTCAGAATTATGACACCAGGTCTATAACAAACATCCAAGATTCTAGCATACCTGCATCTAAAACTTAAAGGATGTACAGGTGGTTAAACTGCATAAACTGACATTCCATACTAGCTAAAAATGTGGTGTATGAAGTAAAACGTAGCCATTTGATTGGATCACTGTGTTGGGCAACATGAGAGCCAAGTTACTTGAACATTTTTAAATCCATCCGCTTTCGGCCATTGGTTTCTGCAGCTCAGCAGTGCCACGATCCCAGAAAACACTCCCATTGGAGTTCGCTGACAGGGCGGCTTACGTGTGTAAATAATGAGACCGGCGAGGTGGAAAGTATAAGGGTGGATTTCCTTCAGAGGGCCACAGCAGCTGTTCTTAATATCCGTGACGACCAGGCTGCGGGGACCGAGAAGCACAAAAGAGGATTGAGAGGGAGTCAGGCCAGCAGAAGGGTGGGGGGAGAGGACGGTTATGAGGTGGGGAAGGGGTGTCTGCACAGACAGGAAAACAGACTCGAGTAACAGATGCTAGCATACTAAGTAGGTCACGAGGAGAACGGGGCGAACGGCTTTGCATGCTTATGTTCAGACTCCTAGATGCTGCTGTTTTATATCTAAAGGCAGACAGGAATAGACTAAAGAAAAGAGATTTCATTGTTCCATTGTTTTGTAGAAAGTATACAAACATAAATATGGTTAAAAAAGGATGCAGTACAACTGTACAATTTCATCAGTGCTGTCATTGTGCGCCCGCACTTACATTAATCCATATACCCGACAAAGTTCTTCAGCCGTTCCTGATTATTACACAGATTGTTAGCATATCACACAGAGGCCGTAGAAAGTAACGCCATGCAGGAATATCATTTTATCATCACACACAAACGGTGCCGCTTTCATCGTTTTCTCGGGTTCTTTCCGCGTACTCCCCTCCTACCCCGACCCCGTGGCTTGTTCTCGAAGACGGAACGTGCGGTAACCATGGTGACCCTGACATCAGCATCACTGTCGTCCCCCGAGCTGCTGCTGCCTGGCCCTGCCCTCAGGGGGCTGAGTTGGGGCTTGGCCTCAGGTGTTGGGGGCTGTTCCTGTGACTGAATAATCTCGCATCCCCCTTCCTCCTCCTCCTCTCCCCCCGGGAGAGGCACACTGTCCGCCATCACCATAAACCCCCCAGCCCACCCCTCATCCCGAGTCGCCTCCACATTAGCTTTCTCGGCCTTAGTCGGCGGGCGGCCTTCATCGTTCTCCCCGCCGTCGACATCTTCCTGCTCCTTCCTCTTGAGGCAGGTGACTACACGTCGCAGCCGCTGGCTCCGGATTGCCTGCCGCTCCCGCTGCTCCAGGCGGAAGAAGGAGTCGATCCGGAGCTGTGTCTGGGGGCGAGCATGGAGAGAAGAGGCTGCAGCAACCGCGAGGCAGATGACGGACGGGTTCCTCGCAGCGCATCGACCCATCACACTGTCAATGCATAATCAGGCGGTGATGGCACACGATGGGAATGTCGATCCCTGCACCTCTGAAGTCGGCACACCTGTTCTCCCAGAAGGGCCAGCATTCGGAACTCAATAAAACAACTAAACCCACACCTTCCACTGACCTCCATCATTTGCCAGATGCTCAGGTTCCGCCTTTTCATCCACAATGGATAACCTTATATGGCACAAGCCCAAACAAGTACTAGTTCTCCTGATTCTGCTCTCCATAAATGATAGGAATAATGTACAATTCCTAACTGCACTCCCTGATGACCAGAAAAAATATGACTGATACATTTTCCAAAGAACCAGATTTTTCAGGCTCTTATTTTCAGTTGAGAGGCTTGGCAGATGTTAATCAGTGGAAGTCGGATCCCACAGAACATTTTAAGCCCAGCAGAGTATCTCAAGAACACGTGAAACATCCACTTACCCACTGTAAACATGTCCTGCCGCTACTACCTGATATGAACCCGCACTCAAACCGAACTGGCATCCCAACACGTGACGTCTCTGGCCAGCCTGCCGCGTACCTGCTGGATGTTCAGCTTCTTCATGACAGGTTGCAGAACCTCTTCCGTCTTCCTGCTGTTCCAGCCAAAGCGACTCAGGCAGAAGGTAAGAGGGAGTCATGGAAGAGACTTATTGTGACTTGGCAAAAGTCAGCAAAATGGATGAATAATAATGGGTCCAGTGACTACTGCTGCTGCTTCAGACCTCTAAGGCTGGCAAAAACCACTCTGCACGTGCAGTTTGGCATATTCAGACGCTACACGGATTTATTCTCAGCATTCCGGCTTCCGCCTGCAGTCCAAAGACACGCAGCTACACTAGTGGTCAAAATTGTGGAAACACCTAGTATTTTTGGCATTACGCTTTAAAAATTACTATACAAATATTGACAGTAATGCATATAAACAATGAAATAATGCTACAACCACCATTCACTGAACGATTAAATAAGTAACTGGAGCATCAAGTTCTGCAATGTCTAAAAATTGGAAGTGTTTCCACAATTCTGGCCATTAGTGTAGACTAAATGACATTTTTTTGTGTGTGTGTGTGTGTCTGTGTCTGTCTGTCTGTCTGTCTGTCTGTCCTGCCATTCCATCCCAGCTGCACCCCAGCCCCGTGCGGACTGAGAGACTCCAGGTCCCCAATCCAGAATAAGCAGTTAGAATTTGTACGAATAGTCTAATAAACACTCACAGAATTTTAATCTTGGAATTAATGTACCTAGTACCCCACCACAGTAGGACACCTGCAAAACCAAAAACAACAAAATAATAAAGGATATTCTTTAATGAGCTCTATTTGCGGCCGGCCCCAGCTGAAGGCCCCGCGCGAATCGTCCACGGTGGGATGGAGGTAGGCCTGCGCTACGGCGGGGTTGGGGAAGCCGGCCGGCAGCTGCATGTTCCTCAGTTTCTTCTTCACCTTGGAGTGGTTTGGGTTGGGAGCCACCTTCATATTCTCCTGGGCCTGGGACCACCACTCGCTAATCCAGCCACAAAAAAACAGTTTGTCTTCTGTCATGAGCTAGTCTGACACAAACGAGGCTTCGGGATAAAACAAACCGTAACCAGGGGAAAAAAAAAAAGACTCACTGAACACAGCAACATCTGAGAACATTGAAACTACCACTTAGACCCTTAACTGTCAGCATGCTTCACTTGAAAGTTGACTCAATCTAAATCCTCCTAATTCTAGCTAAGTGCTTGAGGGACACGACACTGACATGAACATACAACACTCAGGTCATAAATATCGTTTCCCCGCCTTACAACAGGCTTTTGAGCGGCTCCATGCCCCTCCCAGGAAACTCGTTGAGGATCTCCATGCCGGTGACGTAGCCCACGCCCGGAACACCCTCTGTGTAGTCGCTGCCCAAAAGGTAGGCCAGGTTGATCAGCTTTGCCTGGTCCAGGCCTGGAGGACATAGATCTTGTTAGTGGCTGAGTGAAGAGTCTATAACAAAGGTGTCTGACTGGGCAGAAAACGTCATCTTTTGAATGTTCCTGGGCAGAATGTCTTTCCTCTGGGTGATGACATCTTACAATGAATGGTATTTGAATACCAGTAATACTCAGATGTCAGATGGTAGAAGAACCCATATAAACCCAGACAACACGTACGTAGGATATGAAAGCACAGGCCCAGATGGGTAGAAATGTTACTGTGCAAGGATCTCTCACCGAGCTGGTTCTTAATATCTAGGTACTGGTACTGCTCTACATATTTGTTGTGGGTGAAGAAGTTCTTGTAGACGTGGCGAGCGCCGAAGAGCCAGACGTCACTGTCGTCGGTGATGGTGCCGTGGGTCTGGTCCAGCTGCTCCAGTGCGGCACACTGCGCTTCAGCCTCCATGGGCGCCACCAAGAACGGCACGCCGAAGAGACGCAGCAGCTCCTGCGGGGTTACGCAACAGCTCAGGAGGCAGAGAGAGGAAACCCGGAGACAAAATGTGTGTACACACCCCCCCCCCGTCTTGGCTAACACTTGGTATCTCCCTGTGCCACATCCAGCTTCTGCGACCCCCCCTACACTTTGCCAGCTTCCCTCAAACTGCACAACACAAATACATATAAACCACACAAGATTTATATATATTTGTATAGAAAGTTTATAGCAATAACTTTTTAAAGAAATTTTCATGAGTGCTTCTTCAGGCACCCAGCGGAGAGCGAGCACTATAAAACGCTGCACTAAAAATCATTTCCTTGGAAAACACCGTAACCAATAATAATATTTCTAAACCCTTCAAAGCTTTCCAGTTACTTTCAACAGCTGTACTTACAAGCCAGTACACTCATTAGAGGGCCCTATGCATTTTAATTGCCTATCGATAAATTACCAAAACTGGATCCTTTCAACAAAATCCCGCAGAGGGCCTATTTTGCACGAAGGCTTCTGACGTCATAAAACAGCATTCATGTGTTTTATCAAGTTTATCTAAAGCTTACAAACATGTTTATTTTGGGCTGGGAAATGATCAACAGTCATTTGACACATGAGTCCTTAGTTGAAAGCTAAATATTGTGAAGAGGACATATTCAGAGTTGGAGATTGAAGGGAATGTTAGTAAAGGCTTATTAAATCACATTCAATAGGGGTTGGGGGGTGCATTAGCAGGGAGCAGAAGATCCCCCTCGCTTAGTCAAGGACTAATAGAGAGAGTGGATAACTCAGGCTAAGATCAGGCTTTGTTCTCACTGATGGGGCAGGATGAAGCATTAAGCTTGTAGGGGGGGGGGGGGGGGAGATTGGGGGGTTAATATGCC
>JAODUD010000001.1:47516983-47539363 GCA_026784285.1 Stomatorhinus walkeri | reverse complement strand
ATTTTGGAATAAGGCTGTAACATAGCAAAATGTGGAAAAAGTGATGCGCTGTGAATACTTTCCGGATGCACTGTACAAACCACATCGAATTGAAACCATGTTACTTAAAACCGTGATAATAGTGAGCGGAGCAGTAGCATCCCTTGGGCTGATAGTGATGACCTTCACTGATTGGTTAACCACAAGCACCTGCTCCAACTTGGAAGTTACACAAAGTGCAGGGAAAAGAGCTGGAAGTAGTGGACAAAAAAAACAGTAATACTGGACCATATAATCAATCCCCTCGCTCCCCTCCAATAATTAATAGAACAACTCATTCATCATTCATTGCTTTTAGGGCTCCTGAGTAGTTGCCTCGCTTATAGATTAGATATTAAGTTTAATCTACAAATTTTTGTGTTTCCCATAGTCATTTAGCATAAAGGTCACAGCTCCTGTTGTGTGGAGGGAAAGCGACACACAAAAGTGGCCAAAATCTGCAAATGTTCCCAAATTAAACTGCCCAGGAACTGGAAACCAGGAACCAGACTCCTGAAATTTGGTGCGAAAGTACCTCTGATATTAGAGGAAGAGCAGATCAAACAAAAGGCAACACTAATAGGCTTTCTAGGAACTTCACATTGACCCTAATTTAATGCAACTAACGTGAAATTACTAGCACTATTTTAGAAGAGACAGGTGCAAAATAAAAGTCACTTGATTAGTCTCAAAAATTGTCCCCATAAAGATAATCTATGTGTGCAAAACATATACCCACAGATTTAGTACCTGGCCTCATCGACACACCACTCCACATATTAAACACACACATAATCACGTCACACTGGCCTGGCCTGCAGTCTAAATATTTCCATGAGGGATATCATTTGCACTGGTAAACATGAGCGGATATCTAAAATAAGACAGCATGCCAGAGCCAGCTGGGAGGCACAGAACTCCCCCGCAAAATCCACAGCCTTCTGGTAACAACCCTGGCTTCAGAACTGAGCCAATCGAGTGCTCCCTACGTTGACAGATGCTTGGCTTGTTAACAAGGTTTATTCAGACCCCTGCTGTCAATCTGCAAGACCATAGGACTTACTACAAATACAGGTAAAATGTACCTATACCTAACTAGCATCTTTCAAAAAGTAATATTTATTGTATAGGAGGCGGGTGGAAGTCTCACCTGGCTCTCCTGGTACATCTGTCCTGTGACTGTAGTGGCGGTACGCTCCTGTTGCTGTTTTTGAGCCTTTAGGGTGCTCTCCTGGGACTCCAGTGATGTTTCCAATTGCAACAGCTCCTCCTGCAGCATGGGACGAGCAATGACAATGGGACAGAGATCACAGCTACATTCTTTGGCTAAATTCAGCTGAAGCTTTCAAGTGCAGAAAGTTTGTATCATTTTTACATAGCTGGACCTTTAGGTTGGATACGCTGCACCGCGTTACTCTGACAGGTTCCTCGCCTTGATCTCTATGCTATCTGTTGCCTTATTTGATCCTTTATTGCTTAATTCCATAAAGCCTATTTTACAGTCTGTCCTGAAGCAGAATCCTGGTGATTACCAAGTCCACATGCTCCCATTCTCCCTTAGTCGTTTCAGCGCGGGTCTCCTGGGACTGCTTGACCTCATCTTCCACCTCATCAGTCTCAGATTCCGTTGGGAGCCCCCCCTGCTGAGTCCCTTCCGTCACTGGGACTTCCTCTTCCTCCACACTGCCATTCTCCTCTTCCTCCTCCTCTAAATCTGACACTTCGATGAAGCTACCTGTGGAACCATGACATCTGAACATTGAGACTAGTCCCAACAGCACCACCCAGGATATTCTGTAGACAATCACGCCACCAGCTCCTTCATCATGGGATTGCGCTCTACAGCGCCACCTTGTACCAGATCAATACACAGCTATTCCATGCGTTTGTTGTAATACGAAACACATACATATCAAACATACATACATGCATTGCTTGACGGCGTTTACATCATCCTACCTTCAGAGTCACTTTCTACATTCACAGCTTTCCTTTCAACAACTTCCTCAAGGTCAGTTGGGCTTTCCTCAGTGCCATTACCTAGTTCAACGGTCACTTCCTGTCTGTTGGGCAGAGGATACTGGGCAGGATGTGACAGCTGACATTCTGACCTCATCACGTCCTCTTTGGCATTGTCCTTATCCAAAACAAAGCTGGTCAGAGATGAGATGGATCCCGATTCTGGTTCTGATTCTTGTATCTGATCTGGCAATTTTATTTGCTCTTGACCAGATGAAAGAGAAGACTCAGAGACTGGTGGGGCTGGTCGAGCATTTGAGACTGTGGAAATGAGAATGGAATTGTCTGTCATCTCATTATTGTCCCCTACTAAGCTACAGTGGAGGTCCTTGCTATTGTCTTCCATGGAATTGTCTATTTCACTCTCTGAGCTGGTGCTATGAACGATGGAATCAGCTAATGGCTGGATGGGAGCTGTGGAGTGGCCAATCAGACTAGTGGTATCTGCTAGCTCCTCATTCAGGGATTGTTTGATAGGGATTGATGTGAGGGGCGGGGAATCTTCACTGGAGTGGCCACTCAGACTGGTGGTATCTGCTAGCTCCTCATTGAGGGATTGCTTGATAGAGCTTGATATGATGGGTGGAGCACTTCCACGGAGGTGGCCAATCAGACTAGTGGTATCTGCTAGCTCCTCATTCAGGGATTGTTTGACAGGTATTAATGTGCGGGATGGGGCATCTTCACTGGAGTGGGCAACCAGGCTGGTAGAATCTGCTAGGTCTTCATTCAGGGATTGCTGGATAGCCAACATGGTACGAGGTGACAGTGGCTCATTGGGGTGATGTTCCCCAAGTATTACGATGTCTCCACTTTCTTCATCTGAGCTACTATCCATCATGGCTGCTTGGATGGCCTTCAGGGTCCGTGGTGATGGAAGTGCAGCTTCTGCGACAAAAGTGTTATTGGGTGGGGAGGATGGAGGCGATGAAAGAGGTGCAGTATATGGAGAAAGAGTGTTAATAGGTGGGGAACGAGGCCTCTTTTCGGGACTGTTTTCCGACAGGGGGCGCCAGAGTGGCTCTGGCCTGACTTTTGTTGCTGTGGTACCAGTGGGCCAAGGCTGAATAGCCAGCTCCTTCTCTGGAAGTTTGTCCTTGTCCTTCGATCCTGAGAAGGACATTTTTTAAGCTCATTTTACAAACATTTCATATAAAGTTCTTACCAAGTTTGAAAAAGCAGCATTTGCCAGACTTCCTGTGCCTTGCCAGGTCTTAATAAAACACTATAACATTTGATATAATTAACCTGAGCAGTATAATTATGTAACTATAACACTTTGAGTAAGAAACTTAAGAACACAAGAGTGATAATTCCCACTCTCTGCTTGTTGACCCAATAACTGTTTTTGCAGCTGTATAATTTGAATAGCAGGTGTTTCCTTCCATGTGTGATTTACATAATGGAGGACAAGTTTCTTATTTGGCCAGATGGTGTAAAAGCCTTTCAGATTATTATAAAATAAAATTATCCCACCAATCAAATGTTACAACATAATGTTATAGTGTTAAGCTAAATCACATCTATCACGCCGTCCTCAAAAGAAATTACGATATTGGTTTTCCTCCGTGTGCACCCAAATGCACGTACCTTTGATGAGAATGTAGTGGGTGGTGTCCTCTGATACCAGGGCACGGGTCTCCACACTGCGGCCCCCGTCTTCATCCCCCTCCAATGGCCTGAAGCCCCGTTGCGCCATCTCCCGTTGCACACCCTCCAAACGCTGGTTAAGCTGGTTCCGCTTCAGCAAGCCGGCCAGCTGGTACTGGGAGAAATCCTTGGATTTCTGACAGGGAAAAACCAATGTCAATCTCCCCTACTGTGGCTCATGAAAATCTGGGCTCTGGAATGGTTCCAGGCCAAATACACCACTTACGGTTTCACAAATAAAAAACAGGATAACGACTGTGGGATATTCCAAAATGGCAGGCATGGTATTTATCTCAGATGAAAGTACATCAAGTTTCTGCCAGCTCTTATGACAATTCTAGCTTTATTTTTTTACTGCAAATAGCAACTTTGCCAACAAAGCACACTAACAAATGCTTAAACGTCTGCTTAAGGGAATACGAACACGTGAAAATGTGCACAAAGTGCAGTGTGGGGGCTGGGGGCTACTGTCAGAACCTCTGGGGGTCTCTGGAACATGGTCCGACGTTTCTTGCTGAACTCCTTCATTTCCGTCAGGATCTCATGTTTGACCTCCGCTGGCAGTTGTGCAAAATCCTCCGAGTCAATGTCCATAGAGTTGGGGTTCGTAAAAACCTCCTCCTACCAAAACACTCTACTTTACTCATGCAGAAAAAAACGGGTATTAACAACAGCAGCCAGAAGAGGATTAAATTCCTGTAACCACAATTAATCAGAAAAAATACAAGAGGTATAATTGTATTCCCAGCCAGTAACAGATACATTGTGTTTTAAAAGGACTCTATAAATCACACATTCATTGCAAAATCATCACATAATGTATCAAATCGGAGCCCTGACACTACATAATCCATCCATCTTCAGCAAGCTGTCTCTACATATACTTCAAACGTGCAGTACCTGTAACCTGCGTCGATTCTGCAGGCTCTCTTCCCACTCCATTTCTGCTTCATCCTCAGAACTGCTTAAACAAAAATCAATACACTTTAAGTCAATTTACTGAATGTAAACGCTGTTTTAGATGAACTAAAGTTTAAAATTATGAGAGTATCAGATGTGCACATATTAAGTCACAGGAGGAGAAATTCTTCTTACTAGCCGTACAAACCTGCCAGGTTTTAAATCGCTTTGGGTACTTCGAAAATGCAACAAATATATTTTTTCCAACTTCACCTGTTTGTCTCCTTTTCTAGGGCTGGCAATACATAGATGTCATCAACTTCTTCTCTTCTGACAGATGAAATACTAGGCAGCTCCTCCTGACTGAAACGAGACAAAAAGTGACAGGTATGTGCATCTCCTCAGTGTTTCCCCTTGTCCCGTCTATCACTCCACCAGCAGTGTTCCCCACTGTATGACATCATCCTCACCTTGCGTTCCCAAGCGCAGCCTTGATAACCTGCCTCTTCAGGAATGTCTTGAGCAGTTTCTCATTGGTCTTCTTGGATTCCATGCTCATTTCTTCTTTCCTCTGTCGACGAATGGCCTGGCAAACCAGATGGGTGAGACTGTCATTGGGAGAACTCCTCCACTTTGACTAATCCAAGTTTCTTCATAGTCTCTCTTTCAGTCATGAATCTCTCTGACAGATTCTGCCAGACTTACCAGAGTCTGCTTCTTAAGAAGCGGTGCATCCCCATCATAGATAAAGACGGGTTGAATGCGGAAGAAAAGGAGCTTGCAGAGCCGGTTGAAGAGAGTGAGGAGATGAGCATTCTGGACACTGTTTCCCTCGCGATCCCTCACGCCCTTCACCGCCTGATTCAGCCAGATACTGATGTCTGTGTTAACGTTTAGGAATCCGTACATACAGGCAAATGCAAACCTGAGAACATGGAGACCATACAAAATAAACACGCAACCACTTTTACACTCAAGTACAAATAAGATGCAGCAACTAAATAAACGTTAACTTTCCACAAGAAAGGATACCGACAGCAAGAATCTTTCCCTCTAAAGTCTCGGGATTAATAGGTTTCCCGGTGCTCTCAAGGAGTTTCCACAGCCCGTGTACTCCCATGGCAGGACACTATTTCGCCGGTATTATTCTGACTGCCTTCAAAATGAAATCTAACTAATTGGAAGTACTCTAAAAGAACAAATAGCCAGAGAGTAAATATACGACCAGAAACACTTCAAAGCTATCTTTAAATACATTATTTTAACTAAACCGGTTAACTAAGAACGAATGTATAAATCGGTCCGCCACGAAAACATTAAAGTGAAAAAGGGGTTAATATCAGGTGCATCCGTTATTACTTTCCTACAGAACAACATAATCATATCATGATAGTTCCGCCTGCTCCACACAAGTAAACCAGAACTAGAAAGTCGTTAAATTCTTTAAATGCCATCCGAAATGTTTTAATGATTTAAGCGAATTTTAATCTTCTAATTATTTTTCATACTGTGTATTCATTGAAAACAGTTTGCAGCAATAGTTGAGCGTACGCGCATCCAGGCGTGTTCTCGCCGCCTAGCACAAACAGAAGTGCCGTGACGTCACCGGATACTTTGGGGATGGAGTCCGCGGAGCCGTGCAGTTCAGCGCTCCATTGGTTTAAATGATCAGGTGATTTGTTTGCTATTTCGTTTAATTTGGTACGATTGTTTTACTTCTGAATTTCATTCATATCATCTGAGAAATGCGGTGTTGAGATTGTGAAATATGTTGTCTGTTCGGCGTTGTTTCGGTTGATGTTTAAGTTACGTCGACTCCTGTACAGGAGCTTGGCAGCTATCTGTACTGTACTTGCATTGAAGTAATATGCTGGCTAATTTTTTGTAAAAAATGTTAAATCTCTTCCCGTCCTTTAAGCCCACTTAACTAAACCAGTAAATGAATCAGATGCGTTCCACCATCATTTAATCAGGAAATATAAACTTTTATCTGAATATTGAATTTCGGGAAATATTCCCTTCCTCGTTTTGTTTCGATCAGACGATGCATCATCTGAAACGTTTGTTTTCCATTGCGCTTCCTAACAGCAGGTTATGTTTGCTCTAGACACAGTGTTCAATTTTATTTTTTTTTCTTCATCGTAATTAGGCCACCCGAGTTTTGCTATTTAATTCAATGCAGTGAATTATAGGGACGCGAGCCTCGCACGCATAATTGCTGTACGTTGTGCTGCAGGTCACGTGGTGTGTAGCATTGATTATCCGCGCGGCTCATTATTTGATCCTAACACTTATGTGCTGACAAAACAGGAGCCTTGTAAGATCTAAACTGGCTTTGTGTGGTGTTTACAGAATTAAAACTGAAGTACTCCCTGAAAGCACAAACGATTTTTTTTACCTCAATTCTACCCACGATGTCAGCTGTCCTACAAATTAAAGGTAATGCACTTTTCATGTTACCTTGGACGAATATCGATCTGTTGTAGTAACACACTAATAACCTTGTGTTAATGCTAATATTAATGTCTAATAATGTCACATATAACATGAGTTATTATTAGTTATTAAAACAGCATCATCATTGACTGACTGGTTATCAGTATGTGGGCATTCACACTGAGTAACTGTGTTGCAGCCCCAGTGCCTGTGCGAGGCTCTGGAGATGGCATGGAGATGGACGTGGTGCGGAGTGCCCCGGAGATCACCGCGGAATCGCAGGTAGAGGTGGCCCCGCTCCAGCATAGTCCCAAGACCACAGCTGTGGCCGTACTCCGTCCAGGGGTGCTCCACCTCGGCAAGGTGGGTCGCGAGGCGTGTACGGAGGTGGAGGCCATGCGTATCCTGGTGCCCCATGCTGCCATCAGCAGGAGCACACGCGCCCAAGCGCCGGCTCTAGGCCCCGGCCTGGGGGAACCGGGTCCGCCGGAGTCCTGCAAGTCAGCCCAGGACTGGAAGACCACTCTGGAGAAGCTGCAGAACTCGGAGCGTCGGCTTCTGCGGGACAAGGAGGGGCTGTCCAATCAGCTGCGCGTTCAGACTGAGGTAGGCGGGGCAAGGAGGGGCTGTCCAAATAGCTGTGCGTTCAGACTGAGGTAGGCGGGGCAAGGAGGGGCTGTCCAAATAGCTGTGTGTTCAGACTGAGGTAGGCGGGGCAAGGAGGTGCTGTCCAATCAGCTGTGCGTTCAGACTGAGGTAGGCGGGGCAAGGATCTCTGCAAGTTCCCCCTCCCCAGGAACTTCTCATTGCTATTGATGTGGTGAATCACACAGCGTGACCCTTTGATTGGATTTTTATGTGCAAATCGGCCAAAAGTTAATATTAATTTTTGCAAAAATGTATGAAAAATGGAAAAAAGAGTGATATTTGGTTATGTAGGTGTGGAGTTACCAGCATCTTATAGAACCTCAGGGAATGTGAATTTTTATCAGTATTGTGGGAAGAACAGGTTAAAAATGCAAAGGAGGCGGTCTCACAGTTTGACATTGTTAGTGATTTTATGTACAATTGTGTGGCTTAAGCTTATCTTGTGTGGTTACGTTTGGGTCTCATGATCCTGATTTTAAAACAAACCTACTGAGGAAATGCAGTGATCCCTCACTGCATTACTCCCCATATTCAGCACTGTGGTATTTTGCCTGCATAGTGACAGGCCCCACTTGCGCTCTGCAGGTGAACCGGGAGCTGAAGAAGCTGCTGGTGGCCTCAGTGGGGGACGACCTCCAGTACCACTTTGAGCGTCTAGCCCGGGAGAAGAACCAGCTAGTGCTGGAAAATGAGGCGCTGGGCCGGAGCCGGGCCCACACGGCCGAGCAGCTGGAGCGCATGAGCATCCAGTGCGACGTGTGGAGGAGCAAGTTCCTCGCTAGTCGGTGCGTCTGCACATCAGCCCGTGTGTGTGTGTGTGTGTGTGTGTGTGTGTGAGTTCGTCTGACATTTTCTGATTCCCAGGGTAATGGCTGACGAACTGACCAATGCGAGGGCGAGTCTGCAGCGCCAGGCCCGCCAGGCCCAGAGCGCCATCCAGGATCTGCTGTGCGAGAGAGAGGAGTTCTCTGCCTACATGCTACACGCACACAGGTAAAAGCCCCCTCCACTGCACGCCACCAGAGTCCCTGGGTTGAAACGGGTTACGGGACGTGTCAGTGTTTCCCGCAGGACCCTGGAGCAGCTGCTGGTGTCACTCCAGTGGGGCAGGCAACAGACGTACTACCCCAGTGCCCAACCACTGAGCACAGGCGAGCTGGCGGCAGCCAATAAGAAGCTCGCCGAGGCGGTGAAGTCACACCTGCTGGGCAATGTGGGCGGCTGCGGCCTGAAGACGGCCCAGGCGTCTGAACTCTGCAGCTCCCCGGCAGAGAAGATGGCCGAGAAGGTGTGAGCGTCTCCGCAGGGGCGTCTGCCCGCCAAACAGCTCGATTAGTCTTTGGACGGGAGATGCCTAGGGCAGTGTTTCCCAAATCGGTCCATGGCGACCCCGCAGGCGGTCTTTGTTTTTGCTTCCTCCTGGGAGCTGGGAGGGAACAAAAATGTGGACCGTCTGGGGGGGGTCCCCGAGGACCAGGGTGGGAAATAATGCTCTGGGGAACATTATGTACCAGCTGGGAGAAGTATTAGTCAACCAGAAGGGGGCACTGTTCTCCCAAACCAAAATACCAATACCCCAGTACAGTATGGGACAGTCAGATACTGAAGGTCCCTCTCTGGTCACTGAGTATTGCATGGTGTTCCCCTAAAAGCCACACTAACCCAGTTAGCAGGTACAGACAATCTCTTTCAGCCTTCCAGAATCCCAGTTGAATGCAGTTTTTTTATTTTATCACTGCAGTTCCTCTGCCTCACCCAGTTTTTAATCCCCTGACATACATTTCTGTATGGTTGTGATTATTTAAACTCAAATTCTTCTTTACAGGTGTTGAGGTGTCTGGATCCTATACAGCGTTCTGATGACCAGTGCAACTCCTCCTCCTCGACATTTCTGTCCAATAAGAAGAACATTGGGCGGTTCCATCCGTACACCCGCTATGAGAACATAACCTTTAACTGCTGTGAACGGTGCAGCGGAGAGCTGCTTGTGCTGTAGGTCACACACTCTCAGGTATCATTACTTTTGCTGTGAAAACAGAATTTCTGTGCTCTCCTAAGGAGAGTGAAGACTGCTGTGGGTGTTCAAAGTGATCCTTTTAGATGGAGACTTCCAGACTTCTTATCTTTTGATATGATTGCAGGTGGTAATGTTAGATCCCTCAGTGTTAAAAGAATGGTTTCTGTAAGCTGGTAAACTTGAAACTGAAGTATTTTTTGAGTGGAATTAAATTCTCAATGGATAGATCCATGGTACCAAGGTGTTATCTGCGTATGTAAAAAAAAATTAGGAAAATCATCAGTGCTGAGACTTCTGCCTTTTTCCTGCCTTTTTTGTTTGTTCATTGCATGGGAAAGTTTTTTTTCCTCCCGTTTAAAATCAGTGTTTGGAAATTCTGCCGATTTTCAATCAGCGTTGACCTTTTCTGATGGGTTGACTGGCCACCTCTTGGTAGAAAAGGGCCTTCTGCCCCTTGTGACAAGCTGTATGTCACTAGGGTGGAATTGGAAGCACCGTTGCCATCCAAATTAACCCCAAGAGTCATAAGTATTTGCTCCCAACTCTTTCTCGCTCAGTGTACATTCGTAGGGGTGGTATGTGGCTTAGTGAGTTGGTTCAAATCCCAAGATGAGCAGAGGATTTGCTCCAGGGACTATCTGACCCTGATCTCTCAAGAAATGTATGTCACTTTGGATAAAAGTATCTGCTAAATAATTAGAAATGTAAGTAAACATGCGACAGTTTAAAGTCTTATGACGGGCTCTGTTTGCATTTCCTATGAGAAAAGTATTTAAGACAAATGGCTTCAGTACAAAGAAACGGATTGTATAAAAGTGTTGATTGATGTACTGTAAGCCTTGACAGTCTTATGCATTAAGGAATCCTGCAGACCAGATTAATAGTGAAACCTGTCTGTCTCTTGTGGTCTGCCCCACTAGAGAGACTGTTCATTTATAAAAAAATTTTATAGGTCTCTAAAAAATTTTCTCCCCAATCATGAGCTGTGTGACCAAATAAAAATTGTGGCCTGAGTGACTTTTAAATGTGCTTGAGTGTGTGTAAAAATAATAATGATAAGTTTTATAAAACTTGGAGGATTTACTGTGTCCTTCAACAGTCTGTTATCAGTAGTTACCTAATGCTCTGATGAATTTAGCATATTTTTTGCATCTTTAAATGAGGAAGCCTTTAGATCTCTGGGTTTAAATATTTGAAATCACAATACAGCTGCATCACGTAATTTTAAAATCTATGTAAATTGTATGTAAATTTATATTAAATACATTAGCCTGTTAAACATGGAAAGTGGATAATAATGACAGCAGTAAATGCAATGCAATTTTGTGGTGATTTAGGCCTTTTCCTGGAAATGTATCCTGAAGATACAACGTGTGGCTCTTTCTGTTGATTGAGTCAAACTGAAAGGAGTATCTCATATCACAACATGAATTACAGCAGGTTCCTTCTTCAGAACACCTACCTTTCCATTTTCCTGACAGTTTATATACACAGTACATTGTTGGTTGCAAAATGTTTTTCAAGGGGAGCGAAATGAATTTGGAGATTCAAGGTTGTTTCTGCGAGGACCTCATTCCTCCTGCATGCCTGTTTTTCTGTCGTTCTGTCATTCTTTTTGATTTAGAGTGTTTATGTTCAATTGTTTTTATATAAAATGCACAGTTTTTACACCAAAACCCCTCCATAGCAAAATTCTGTTTCTATTCCCTGTAATGCATTTTTAGTAACTTGTTGGTCCCCTTCACTTTATTTTAGAAAAGTAAGAATGTCTTTGAAGGCTTTGTGTATTTTCCAAGCTTGGAGTAATCTGTGGTTTCTCATGCTGAGTTATTTGTGGCTTACTTCATTTGAGATGCTGTAAAATATGCTTGTGCAATGACTGTTACACCGTTGTCTGGAAACTGATGAAAACAGCAGGGGGGGGGGGCATCCTTCAAGCGCTCTGGATGTGTCAGCAATGTCCTCCAGGATCAGCAAGGGTGTTTTTTTTTTTTTTTGGGGACGATAAGCAGTCAGATGTGTTTGGTGTTCAGCCACCTTATCGGCAGCACCAGCCAAACAGATGCTATGTGCTTCTGAATCAAAAAGACAAACTGCGAATTCTACTTTTGACCATACATTTGAACACAGGGTTTTACTTTCAGTATAGTGCTGAAAGGTTTTATACTCCATGTACTTCATACTGTTACACAACCCTCTTTTCCCACTTCTAAAATGCAAAAAAACTTTTTTAGATAGATACTTAATTAAAGCTAAAGGCAATTCTTAATTGAACCACAACCTACACTAATAAATGGTGGTAAACTGTATATACAGTGCGGAAAACTCCACACAGCACTGCACGTAGTGATGGCTCAGAAATATGCAGTATTGCAGAGTCCTTAAGTGTCCGAGTTATGTGCCTCTCGATTCAGTACGGTGGATTGAATAAATACAATAGATGAATAAATGTGCTGTGAATGTTCGCTGAAATGTGCTTAAAGCAGATCAGTTCCCCACCTCACCATAAGGTGACTTGTAGAACCTAATGGCCGAAGGTAGGACCACCCTCTGGAAGCAGGACACATGGCTCTGCCTATTGCTGAAATCGCACCACTCTTTAGAGTGTTTCTGTAGCAATACTGCTATAGCAAACGATGGCCATCCAATCCAGAGTGTCCCCTGTCAACACCATGTACCTTCTGGGATGGGCTCAGGGTTCCCGTCATCTACAGCTGCATTTCTGCAAGAGATTCTTTCAATTACCTGGTGAACCGGAGTCTTATAAGGTCATGAGTTATCAGTTCCTGCTGTAATATAAGCTTTGCTGTATTTCTCTGTATTATGATGGGTTTATAGTTTATCAGACAGTTTATCCATGGCAACACATGTTTTTTTTTGGAGAAAGCAGGGGCAGACGGTTCCTAGCGCATTTGGGTGGGGGGAGATGGGCCTTGCTCAAGAGACCAATGGTGTACTCACGCGGCCAACCTTGGGATTTGAGCCAGCGAGCTTCGGATCACAGGCATGGCGTTGTAACCCAGGTTAGCCAGTTTGGCTAGGTGGCAGTTTCACTGGGTGGTGGTGTCCTCACTTAGAGCTGGGAATCAATGTAATGTGGTAATTACCTACTACTGTGCTCGAGTCATTCACAGATCACTGTTCAGGGCTGAGGGTCTGAGTCCAGTTTTTCACCCTGTGGAATTTGAGGGGGAAACAGTGCTCTTGAAATGCAAGTAGTCTCGGGATGAATGAGGGAGATGATTGACTGCTCTGCGATGACATCAAGCCCCAGCGTTTCCAGCATAGTGCACCTACATCCTTCCAGGAAGGAAAGAGCAAGCTCTTCTGTGTCAGCTGAGCAGTTTCGATACAGCTCCTGAATTTTTAATAAAGTTAAACACGGAAAGAAATTCCTCCTTTTCTAAAGGCAGTGTGAGAACACAATGGACTTGGTTGGCTGGTCAGATTTTATGATATTTTACGGAATCTGTTTCTCATGTTCTTACGGCATCATTCAGAAATCAGTAGGATACCTGACTTGCACTGATATGTCTAAATGCAGATGAAAACTGCTAACTGTCAGGGTTTACTAACTGTCAGGGTTTGCTAACTGTCAAGTCACTCTTAACATTAATGCTTTTTTCTCATATAGTGTCTGTTCTCCTGTTCCCTACCTTCTGTGTGCTGCGAAGCTGACCTTATTGTCTTATTTTTTTCTTGAGTCAGATTTCTGGCAAGTTCTAAGAGGTAGTAAGGTCTTGGTTCATAACCCTAACCCCTGTAGTAAACTGTAACCACCTCTGAACTGTATTCTATATTAACATGTCTATAGGAAGGAATTGTAATTTACAGAGGGTAGACACTAGCACCTCCCAATTAATATTAAATAAACGGCCAATAAAAGACATGAAGATGAGTGTAAAATCCATCTATTTAAATCCAGTGGGCAGTCTGGGCGTGGTACAGTTTCTGGCTTCATAAAATAAGATCCATAAAGGATATGGTTGTTATACCATTGAGTATTTACTTTCCCCTAAGTGGAGTTGAATAAATGGTCATTCATAGAGTGACTCAACAGCACAGCCCTAAACCAAATGCTTGTGGGGATCCACACTCAGCTTCCCACACCAGGCAGACATTAAGCACATCATCCAAGGTGATACTGCACCTCATATTGTAATCATCAGGTAAATTAGCATGAAATAATATGGGAATTTATTGCAGCTTTGTGAATGTACTAAACAAAATTAGCAGCAATATGCTAATCTGAGCCAAGAGAAAAATCGAAAAGTAAAAGAAGTTTCTATTTTACAGTTTCAGATAGAAGGGAATGCATAGAAATGGGTAGATCAACATAAGCATGAACAGATTTGGGCCAGCCTAAATTATCTTCTCACTGAGAAATATCTAAGCATCAAGGCAGACATGTTATTATGACAGGAATTATAGACGATGGACGATAAATCAATTGTATCTGTCGTCCAGGACAGCTCTCCCATTTGATGGGATATGGAGGGATATGGTGACTTGGTCCAACCGTAATGCTTTCATAAGACCCCAGGCTCTGTGAGCACAATGGTACTGAATAGGCTTTTGAATATGTATGACATCCATGGACTATCACTAGCTTAAGTTGTTTTAACAGAATTGTGTCAAAATCTGTACTGGCAGTACTGAGGCTCAGTACCAGTCATTCTGAATTCAGCATCTTAATCTTTGTTAATACTGCTGTGATTTCGAAAGAACAGAGGCTGTCAGTGCTAGTGATATAAAGTCTGAATTGGTTCCTGTAAATAATATGTCACTGTCCATATCTATTATAGCTAAATATCGTGGCGCAAACATGAGAGTGTTTCCCTAAATTCCATTTGCAACCCAGAACCCCCCATTATTTTTTTTACTGATAATTAATAATAGAATCGATTCTTTACTCCAGTCACATCCGTGCAGCTGTCCGTCCGTATTTCAAACAGATTCTAGTCAGGGCCGTGCGATGGTAAAGAATAGTTTTGCTGTTTTATATTCATTATTTTATTAGTTTTCATCTAGGATCAGAAATGCTTAGAGCCAATGAACAATGATTCAAGGGCAGAACGGTATAACAAGACAGAGAGTCGGGCCCCTGCGGCTTCTCTGCATTAATGATGTCGAGTTGCTGTAAAGAATATCAGGACCAGCTGGACAGAAGAGGGGGAACCTGTCATGGAAAGGACCCGCCATCTTTTTGCGATGCTCTGTCTGCCGCATGCTGATTGCCTTTCTAGAGGCTTCATTTTTGGTTATATGGTTTTTTTTGTTTTGGAGATTGCTGCTCATTTTAGCTTGTATGGTGAGGCAAAAATAGACCCATGACTAACTAGGGAGAGAATGTGTAATTTTTGCCAAACAGAACACATTTAGAAGAGGTTAACTTAGGCCAAAGTCAACCTTAATGAAAATTCGGGAAAGAGACACGCGGAAGGAGGCTAGCTGTGTTTCACATAGTTACCTTGAGAGCTATGTTTTTGTGACCAAGGCCTGTTTGAGGATGAACTAATGACAAATTTCTAATATCTAGTGCTTTTTGATCTTTGCTGAACAGTCATGCTATGGACGCCCATTAAGCTCAGAGATACAGAGAATATTTAGTAATGCTTTTACATTAACTGCACCTTCGTAATGCATCCATTATGTTTTCATAGAACATTTAGTGCACCTTCATAATGCATTCATGGAACATTCGTAAACAGCATGTAAGAATACATTTAACATCTTAGCAAACCCTAGCAGCTTTAATAAACATTAATATGAATGTTCTATGAATGCATTACAAAGGCATTATGAAGGTACAGTGAATGTAAAGCATTACTGGATGTTTTATTAATAATGAATACATGTTAATCATTGATGACTTCGAACTCTCGGAATTTTAAGACTAATTTAACATTTTATACAAGATTAATGATTCTGCACATGCTTATTCACGAACAATAAGGAAATGTATCTAGCAGGTATTACAAATGGATGGCTTATTTGATTTGATTAATTTTTATAGACATTTGTCATTAATAAGCAATGACTTTCCTATATAACAATTGATATGACTAATGTCCTTGGGGATGATTATGTTACATGTGCAATAAATACTCTATAACGTGGTTTCTAATCAGAGAAAAGGTTCTTTGAATGTTTTGTTTATAAGACGAGCCCAGGGTCTGCCTAAAGCAAGTCTCTGTACGATGGGTTTTTCCAGAAATGATACAGGGATGGGGGGCAAAATATATAAGTAAATTCAGAGGCATCATAGTCAGAATGTTTTTGCTGAACAAACTGGCAATTTTTCAGTAACCCTTTTGTAATAAAATAATGGTCGAGGTCACAAGGAAGGCAGGAGGTTCAGCATCACAGGGCACGGGGCAGGGGTACAGTCTGGACAGGATGCCAGCCCATCACAGGGCACAGGGCAGGGGTACAGCCTGGACGGGATGCCAGTCCATCACAGGGCACACATGTACAAGCACTACAGGCAATCTAAAGATGCTAATTAGCTACTTGCTTAACTCCACACCCACAGAGCGTGGGGCCATTCTGCACACTCCATTTTGGTGACCATGCAGGTTAAGATAATGTGTTTTATATTATTGTTATTATTATTATTTACTGCATGAATATTTTATTATTGTTATGATTTCTTCATTGCTATTTTATAGTTGCATGGGGAAACGTAGTGCATGTCTGGAAAACTTAGCTAGCATAGCTGTGCATTAATGCTCACTGATGAATTTTCCTGAGCAGTAGTTCACATGCAATGCAGAAACTCTGCATTTTTATTTTATGGAATGCAGTGCTGTCTAATAAAGCTTAAATTTTGCTCCCAATTAAGGCTATTAGTGAATGGGCCGCTGCAAATGTGGAGTGCTGTTAATAATAGACAGATAAGAGTATCCCGAAAGCTGAACTGAAACACAATCGGTGCATTACGATGCCATTGGGTTTGATCTTCTGTAAACCAGTTTCGATTTCATTAAATACAATATTGCTTTTGGAGGTACATCTGTTAATGATTGCTGGTCATTACACTTTATTGCACCTAAAAGGTCTAGCTTCGATTTATATTTAACATTAAGTCGCGCACCCAGTTTCATCACCAAACAGCAACAAATGCATCATCCTGTTTGTTATTGTACCACCAAATCCCCATAATCGAATGACTGGTAGTGGCTGGAAGGTGTTAATGTGTCGCCCTTATGAAGTATGTCTGGTCTTGCGTGCCTTGGTGTACATATAGTTGTGTAAACTCGTCCTTGTGTGGAGATGCACGAGTTAGTGTCCATGCACATGCTTGACTATATGAGCACAAAGATTTCTTCATTGTGTGCTTTGATCCCTTTGTACAATAAGGGGAGTTTATTGTTGAGCGGCTTCTTGTTGTTGCTCTGAGGAGCAGCACTTGGTACATGGGGCAGAAGTGGTGAGGTTCTCGGGGCTACAGCCATCCCTGTCTGCGCTCACCTAGATGTGCGGCTTCGGTCATTCAAGATGGGGGCACATGTGTCGCCATGGCGATACGAGCTCGGCACATCTCGAGCCTGGGAAAATGCCAGCCAGGCACAGAATTTTTGATGATCGCAAATAGGAAGTCAGGTTATTTAAGACGGACCTTTTCAATGCTCATGACCGTGGGGGTGGTTTGTGGCCCAAGGGGTTGGGATGCTGTGCCTATGATTGGAAGGTTGCAGGTTCAAATCAAGGGGTTGGCTCATAGGTCTCCATGAGGAGCCCTTAAATTAGGCCCGTAGCCTCCAGGTACTATCTGACTCTGGCTTATATGTGCCTTTGGATAAACATATTTACTATCTAAACAAATCCCCAATCAGAGAATCACTGCCACCCCTGTGCTGTAGTACTGATCATCAATTCCTAACTGGAAGGTTGCAGGTTTGAGTCCCTGGAAAGGATCTGATGTAGTATTTCTTTAATCTGTATAAATGAATGAAAAAGTAACATTCTTTTGGATGAATGCAACAGCTAAGAAACTTAAATGTAAATGAAAGATTATGCCGGCGGGGAGTGAAATGAATCAGCGAGATGGCAGCGACGGGGCAGGGAGAAGGGACTCCTTTATGGATCATGTCAAATTCCCAAGCAGCTCAAAATGCAGTTAACACCCCATTAGCGATCGGAAGCGTGGTGTCAGCACGAGAGAGAGTAAGGGATGGGGGAATAAAACAAAGGGAGGTAGCGGAAGACCGACTCCGTCACACGCAGAGCTTGATATGAGGGAAGAAATTCAGACAAAGAAGAGATTCAGACAATCAGGCTGCAGAGCCAGTTGCGGTCATACACCACAACAAGAAAGCGCTTGCACTTTTCCCACAATCCCTTTTAGACGAGTTTGCTAACGTTCTGGAACATTCTTATAATATGTCATGGAATGTCTAAAGATTAATTTTCAGTTAAATGCACAACTGCCCGGGCATAATTACTTGTCTAAGGACAGCTATGCGTGGAGAATGGCTTTTAATGTCAGCGGCGTTCAAAGGTTAGATGTTAAGCGTTCGGTGAGGAGACCCATGGCAGAGAGTGAAGGCCGCAGTAATCTGAAGCGCTCATTTTCCTCCTAATGACATCAGCGACTAAACTAGTCTCTAATGAATACTCGCTTAATGACCTGAATGCTTATGCACTACAGTCAGTGATCACTCTAGTGCAACACTAATATAAAATAAGCCGTCTGTGGTGGTATAGCTAAGAGATTTACTATGCTTGGAATCTGTACCAAGGCCAAGAGAAGAGGGGAATAGCTTGAGAACTATTTGGAAAATTAACAAACTATGCACTGGTATTGGCTGGTGAACAGTGAACAGATAGTGCCAGGAACATTTACTCATTTTCAACACGTTTATCTGTCCAAAAGAGTGACACTTCCATGGAGCAGCGTGACCTCCGCCATTACAGATCCGGTAGAGACCACCAGAGGGCGCCGATGGGCCTAAAGTCATGTCCTTCCCTGCACGCAAACTGTGTCACACGGGCAAAACAAATGTCTCATTATAATGCTAATCAAGGGACTCGAATTGGACCGAGGAAGAGAAATTGAAGTGTCAAAAGCAGATTTTACTTTAATCTCTGACCCAGAGACCGTTTCTGATCCAGTTTCCTGTTTGTTTACTGACTGATGCATAATTTTAATAATTACAATGAGGACAGCGTGGGGTTCATGTTAAATACGTGTGGGGTGGTCAGTTGGAGTTCATGATAAACATACAACTGATATCAGTGGACTTGCTGCCGATGAATGGCAATGGGATGTTCATATTAGCTATGTAATTATGTACAGAGGTGAAAATTTCAGGTCCAGAAAGTAACCCAGACTGAGATTTTGTTTCAACCAACAAGTTGAATACTCTGCAGCTGTGACTCTTTAAACTCAACTGGGTGGTTGAAACAAAATCGCCTTGCATAGCCTCTGGCTATGTGGCAGGTAGCAAAAATAGACTAGAATATGGGGACTGTTATAGGATCACTGCATGTACCCTGAAATGAAGCAGTTTGACAGCCAGCCATGGAAAGGAGCACATACTGGTGGTGTGTAGCCCAGACAGTTAGGGATCTTTGTCCAGAAGGTCGTGGGTTTGAACTCCACAGCTGGCAGAGTAATAATATCACTGTTTTGGCCCATGAAAAAACCATAACTGCTCCAGGGGTCCCTGGATATTGCCCGATCCAGCCGTCTGACTTCAGGCTTTTCCACACTCGTGTGTCAATTGAACAAAAAGTATCTGCCAAATAAATAAATAAACAAACCTGAAACCTGAGCAACTGAAATATAACCCATTGAATGTTTTCCTTTTGTTTTGTCGTTCTGCATTTTGATTGGGTCTCTTCAGGTTACACAGCAGTGAATACTCAGCCTCCCGATGAAGACCAAAGGCGTGCCAGGTCCCCAGTTAAAGGTTTCTATAGCATTCAGATTTGTGTGTCTAATTCATTAAATGAAAAAGAAAGACACCCTACAAGATGCAGCTATACAGCAGTCAAAATGAGACTTATTATTTACAATCATCGAGAATTCTTACTGTGCAATACGTTTGAAGGAAGAGCCGTCATGGATTCTGCAAAGTCTTAATGCACTTAGTGCACTTTCTTTAGCATGCACCAAAGACGGCTGACACTTGGGAAGCCAGCGACTTGAATTACTTACACCTTCGAGATGCATTTAATGAATTTCCTCACAGAAGATTAACCGCTGCAGCTGGAGCAGCTGGAATCCAGGGCGGTTTGTGTACATAGCCACAAAATTGCCTAATGAACCAGGAGAAACGCTTGTTTTTGGAGGCGCTCTTTCTGCTTGGCATACGGCGAGGTGTCGAGTGGCAGGGCGTTGAAGCTGCCAACCGCCGACCATTTGTGCTTGCGAGTAAATGACATTCTGATGCACCTTTAAACTTGTTATGCAGCTTGAATTTGTAGACAATGTCAGGCAGACTATGTAGTGGGAAAGAGGTGTGCAGGAAGACCGAGGTAAAGCTATGGAACTGGAAATGAGGAGTGAATGCGGTGAAGCACTGGAGAGCGAGGCACTGGAGAGGGAGGCACTGAAAATATTTTGGATTCCATCACTGTTAAAAGAAAGTAAACAAAATGGCTTAATGTATCTGTAAGTGCATGGAGTTTAAGTGAAAGCCATTCTGAAGTGTTATGGACCCATTACGTTTTGTTTTTAATACTCTGTGCAGTTTTGATCAGCACATCTCAGAGGATTTTTTAGCACCAGTGCAGAAATAACCTGCAAGAATGTTGTCTGGCCTTAGAATGGCCATATAAGGACACTTCAGAAGGATTTAATCTCTTTAGTCCTGGGAAAATGTTACTGTGTAGGGGAAGTGGTCCATGCCAGTCTGATACAACCTCATAGATAAGGTCATAGCTAAGGTCTATTTTAATATTTAGGCCAACTCATGAGCACAAGGCCACACATTTAATGTTATTTGGGATCAGGTTTTCTTGAAACAAAGACATAATTTATTTGCACAGAAGGTAGTGGGGATTTGGTAGAAAGATCTCCACATTCTTTCTAGTCAGAATAAATGAACATTTAGTTTTCAAAAACACATGTAAAAAAACAAGAGCGTTATGGTTTAAATCATTGCCCTAACCCTAACCCTATTTTTACATTAGGTCTTCATATAAATGACCTAATGTAATTCCAAGCGACGCAGATATGAACAAATGTGGCTTCTGGTTTGGCTATGATATGGCTTCTGTTTTCTCACAAGGCCAGGCAGAGGAAACCAGGAGAGCCACACAATGAGTGTTATGTCAGCTTTGATTCTCTCCACCCAGGTACGGCGTGGATATTTGCTGACGGAAACGGCCAGCCGGCTCGTATCCGGCTGATCAATGGCCTGGCACACACTCGCAGACAGACAGGAAGGCATTACGCTCTCCATAGCATCTCCAGCCACGACGCCTCCCTTATCTACCTGCTGACGCACACATACACGCCTCTCTCTGCTTTATTTGGGTCCTACACCCGCACTATTTCGGCTCTGGTTCTGATTGGTCGGAATCCAAGTCTCTCGCTGACCTCACTGACTCCAGTGCTGAGAGCAAAGGCCACATTACTTATTATAAAATAATTATTTAAATACAGTGCTTAAGTACTTGAATGGAATGAAAACATGAACATACATTGTTCCCCCTGGACCAGGGACTGATGCTATTATATTTAAAGTTAGCTTAACTTTTTATCTTCAGCGCAAAGACACCCATGTGAAGTTGGAAGAGATGCTTACTTTTCCATTTTAGCTACAGCTTGTCCTGTTGCTGCATCTTGCCTCTATACAGTTTACAGAAGCATTATAAAGTATATTTTATGTTATGCTCAAGGATGTAGCTATAAATTTTGGGCCTCCAGACTAAATGTCACCTTGTTAGACAATTTCACATATAATTTTACATATTCAATGACCCCTGCAAAGTGCTGCCCCCCTGAATCTCCCAGGATATCCATGCCCCTACTGTGCCTCAGGTCATTGCTCACTATTCTGTTATTGGTATTTGCTTCTTCATTGCTATATATTGTTTAAGTCTGCAGGGAAGTATGCGCACATTTCATCATACCTGTACATGTACAAATGACAATAAAGTTGACAATAAAGCTTTTGAATCCTTGAATCCTAAAACTGGTGAAGCTGTGATGTGGCACCTGTGAAAGAGATATATAATGCTTCACAGAACTACGAGGCAGTAATGCTGGAGTCCTGTTGTCTCCCTGTGAGCCCCCAGAGCCCAGGCTTTGGTCTGGGTAACGTGGGGTGGCAGTAAACAGGAGAAAACAGGGCTGGGGAATAGCTTAATGCGAGTCGGCGGGACTGTGACAGAGAGGAAGAAAAGCAGAACGAGAGACAAAAGACGAAAGGGGGATAGAGGGAGACACGGAGCTCGACGGCGAGCGGGAGGATCACAGCAGACCTGCGGGAGCGATGCTCCAATCACCTCGTAGCAGGCGCAGCGCAGGAAACCGCTGTCGGATGCTTTGATGTGAAATCTAATTAATGTGCAGCAAAGCTCTGGTGTGCAGATTCATTATTGAAAATGACAGGGGATTCAAATAAGTAGCACGGCCCGAATTCCTCGGAACGCTGCCTTCTCGCTCGGGCCGTCATTCTGGCCCGTTCTGTCTAAAGGGCTCCCCGATCTCGAAAGTGCGTCTGAGCCACGAATCG
>JAODUD010000001.1:47484775-47498227 GCA_026784285.1 Stomatorhinus walkeri | reverse complement strand
CCGCCCCCCCCCCCCCCCCCACCCCCACACCCCGATTCATGTTGCTGTCATGTGACCTGGCATTTTTCCCAATTTACAATTTAAATAAATGTTTTTGTGGAGTAAACCGACACCACCACCAGCAGTGGCTCTGACAGTGTGGCCATATTACACCTGGGCGTGTTAATTTTTTTCTCCAAGCATCTTTTTGTGAGTGGCGGTCGACATCAGCCCCTGCCCTCTAGAAGGGGGGGTCTCTGTTTCAGAATAAAGATACAGAAATTGGCATTTTCCCCACGTTACACATATCATAATATTGTATAATTTACATGATAGTATTCTGCAGTATTTCTTGGTCTTTATATTTTGCCTGTATGCTGTCCTTCCTTGAAGAAAATCTGGCACACAGCGCCCCCACATGGTAAGACACAGCTACTTTGCTTTGCAGTTTCCATCTGCATAAAGACATTTGGCGACCTGCTGCCTTTAAAAGACTTGCTGCCTCTCTCCCTGTGGATCGCGGCACAATCTATGTCATTCTTTCTTGTAGCCCCGAAGGCAGTGACTGAAGATTAGCCGTTCTGCATGCTGCTGCAGGACAGGTCGTTAAAGGCCAGCTTTTCAGGGAGCTGGGTCAGTCTCTGAGAGGATTCTAAGAAAGAAAAAAAAAAAAGACGTAATTTTTTCCCCGAAACAACAGCCGTGTATGTTTTGGACACAGGGTGCCACTACATATTCAATTACCCAGCCCCATTCCCAGGTTAAAAAAAGAGAGTCCTGAGTTGTTACCATGCCAACAGAAAAAACAAGCATAAATACCACATCAGTGAGTCATTGATTCTAAATGGCAGATCGAAACATTTGTCCCCTCTGAATTTTTATAGAATTGCTATTTTTTTTTTTTATATTTCTGTCTATTAGCATAATTATAAGCTCCTACTCTTCCCAGACTAGAGCAAGATTATATTATATGTAGTGATTGCACATTGTTTAGTTCTTATAAGTTACTTAATTCTTTGGTAACTATTGTTTTATAAAGCTTCCCCCCACTCCGAAAAATTAAAATGAAAACTAGAAACATTTCTGATTTGTATTGTGAATGCTCATTTTTGTTTGGAGCGTTAGGAAATTTGACCAAATTGTATTTTTGCTTGCCTACCTACAAAAAAACTATTACAGGATTTCCATGCAAGTGTACCTTCCTGAAAAATACAACAGAGTTCCTCTTGGGACTTGAACCTGTGGTTTTATAACTGCTTGCAATTAATTGCTATTCTGTTCATCACCATTTCAGTTCTAGTCCCAAACTGCTTCACTAAATACCCACTTTATGTGTTGAAATATTCAATGATGTGGTGCAAATTTGGGCAGCTAGTCAGGACATATTATAACAGTAAATGTTTTTTGTATTTCACAGAAACCACCTTGCACCCATAACTTCTGGGATCCCCAGTGACCCTAAACAGGACAAGCAGTACAGAAAATGGATGGATGGATTTTTCAGAAACCACGGCACCGATAACAAAGTCACAATCGCGTCTGCCTTAGTTCAGGATGCATGGGGCGGAGGGGATAAACAAAGGATTGATTTTGCTTGGGGGGGGGTTAATCATGTGTTCATCTTCTGCGGTGCTTTGCCTCATTTTCGATCCCTCTTACTGCACGGAGACATTTCATCATCGCTCACATTTCTGTGGAAATTCCGGCTTTTCCCTCCTCTAGTGCCGGGAGAGTGAAACCAGTTGAACGATGGCCTTGGTACCTCCACGGTGGGAACCATGAAGGGAAACGATGCTGTTTGCAGAAGGATTGCATGTCGCACCATCAGATCCTTTCTCAGAACTACTAATTGTAGGATTTACTCTGAGCCAGACTTTGAGCCTGTCCACCAACATCCTAGTTTGTGAGACCTGCCTGTGGTCTCCTATTTATAGGGTTTTGCTCAAGTACATACTGACTTACCATGGAAACAATGCAAAAGTTTTGAGTTGCAAGTCATTGTGGCTGTCTGTCACTAACTTGTTTGATAGGTTGATTGATTGCTATTATCATTGATTCCACACTGGGGAAATTTACTTGCTACAACCGCCAATAGAACTAGATAGCAATAGAAAACAAAACAAAAAATCTATAACGACAGAAATAATTATGAAAGAATTATGAAAAATCACGTACATAGTTACACATATTGCACATATGCAGTGGATATTGCACAGATGTAATGAACCTAATACCTAATAGTGGTACAGAGCAGAAACTTCAGCAGACTTTTGATATGGATATAAATATTTCCCCCAGTGGATATGAATATAGAAGTTAAACATATGCAGTGGAAATTGTGCATATGTGAAGAACATTCATGTGTTTAGGACATTCAGTTGGAGAAATGAATGGTCTTTAGTTGAATGTGGTGTTATAGAGTCTAATGGCAGATGAAATGAAGGACTTGCAGAAGCAATTCTTCTTACATGATGGATGAGGCAGTCTTTTGCTGAAGGAGCTCCCACTGTCATGTGTGGGGGGTAAGGGGGATTGTCCATACCGGATGTAAGTTTGGCCAACATCCTCCACTAACACACCTCCTCAGTAGAGTCCAAAGAGCAGCCCAAGATAGAACTATCCCTCCTCATTCAGTCTCTTCATGTCCCCCTCTGAACTCCTGCATCCCCAGCAGACCACTGCGCAGAGTATTGCAGACGCGACTACGGTGTCAATAAAAGCCCTCAGCAGTGTTCTGCACATACCGAATGACTTCAGTCTTCTCAGCAGGTGGAGAAGACTTCGGCCTTTCTTGTTCAGGACACCTGTATTGTGTGACCAATCCAGTTTGTTATTGAGGTGAACACCCAGGTATTTGCAGAACAACATAACCTCTACCTCCACTCCCTGAATGTTCACCAGTGCAGATGATGTCACATTGTGGTAGAATAACTCAACGGCTAAGGCTAACATGCCCACGGCGGCTTTAACCCGAAGGTAGGCATCAGAGGGTATGGATTTGTGGATCTCATTCTGCTGGAATGTTCCTTTAATAAGGCAGACAAAAGTGTCCAATCACTTTTGCTTCTGGGAGGACATGGACCAATTAGACGCTCCCAGAAACAACAAGTCGATCATACTTCTTAGGGAAATGCCTTCTAAAATAAATCATGCCGTAATACTTCCCAGCTTCTTAATGAAACCAGGCACTTCTTGACAGAGTAATACCTGTAAAAGCAGGCCACAGATTTCCAGTTAAGATTCCTTGATCAGGACATGACTACTTGAGGAAGACAGGTGACCTATATGGTGCTGGTTTGAGATTAGCATTCTGACTTTGGCAAGGACTAGTACCCTACCATGCTTTCAAAATCGTCTATATCACGCCGTTAAATCTGCAGAACTACATCATCAGAACCTCCCTATCAATTTCTCAGAACCAGAAACAATGTCCACAATTGACAGAGAGCCTTTAATTATTAGTTTGTTCATTTCATTCTCAATAATAATTACCAAGCGGCCATGTGAACTGTTTCTCATTTTGATCTTCTGATACATGACGCCCACAACTGTTATTGACTACTGGCGTCACTCACATCCAAAATTAGTCACTCCCAAATAAGACAAGACATGCTTGAATGAATACATAACCCACACCGATTTCCATTGCACGAATCAGTGATGTTAGGAACACTTCTGAATATGTTAGAGTTCAATTCGAACTGTTGAATTGTTACATCTGAAATCCCATTACAGCACCTTTCAAATTAAATAAATATATGCAGGTACCTGGAAATAAAGGGAAAATTTACATTTTATTACATATTATTCTAGATTTTGGTAAAACCGTTTACCTTCTGCCTTGCACTAAACAGTATATCCTCAGTAGAAATGCTGCCCTATGCTGAAAAAGTGGCTGGAAGATGGATGGACTCTTTATTTTAGAATTTTGTCTCAAAAATATGTATTTTATTTAATGAACATGCTGCTTAGGAAGACTTTTACAAATCAATTACATCGTAATTCAGGCTGTGTCTCGTCAGTCTCTCCAGCCTTATTTAAACAGGATTGACTATACACACATATAAATAGGCCTGTTTAATCGATACATAGTGAACTTGTAAATTATATACACAAATTATGCACAGAAAGGATAATTGACAAATCCGCAATTCTCAACCTGAGATATACGTTCTTTCCAATTTAGAGTCTAATATTCGGTTTGTTCCACATTTACATTTACAGAAGAGATTGAGCACATGGATCTAAGCACCAAAAGAGAGAGATGGGGTGTCTTTTTTTTACAATTTTATGTTTTTGGCAGTTAAATGACACCGAAGGGTATTGGCTATCAAACAAAACCTGACTGATATCCTTTATGGTATGATGGAATTTGAGGAGCAGGTTCTGCCCTTTAATGTGGCCCACACCATAATCCGTGAGCTCTGTCCACTGTAAGAGTATGGTGGCTGTTTTGAGTATTAGATTTTTCCTCCCTTAGCCATGGGGGGGGGGGGGGTCATGGTGCTCAGAACTGCACAGTGCTGTAAATCTAACAGCAGGGAAAACCGAACCTCTAGCATGTTCCGTATACTATAATGACCTTCCAGCATCCAACCTCCCACACAGCAGAGTATTTTTAGCCGTTGGCCTACACGTTACATGAGTACGAGGTCTTAATGTGTATGATCTCTGAACTCCTCAATGGCACCTCTTCATGGCTTTAGCACAAGAGAATATGAGCCCCCCCCCCCCCCCCCAAAAGAGCTTTTGAAATGAACGAGAGCGAAGGATAATTTTTCCTCAGACGTGCAAAATATGTCATATTGACTAATGTCACAAAGTGCACGGCACACTAAAAGCCATGCTTCGCGACTGACACTAAATATAAAAGCAACAACAAAAAAGGCTCTTTAAAATAATATCTGGTGAAATGGCTGAGTCGCTTAGCAGGATGGGCTATCAGGCTAATTGGGTAGGGGTCATGGATAAACAAGAAGAACAGGATGGAAAGGAGAGGGCAAAGAATGTACAGAATGAAGGAGTGAAAGTAAATAAACCCCCCTCCCTCAGCCCAGCCTAGACGTCAACTGGAGAAGCTTTGTACGTAGAGGGGAGACATGAGAAGTATGATCACTGATCACATTTCAGCGGATATGGACTTGGCGCCAAGTAAGAGATGCACGGAAGCAGGCACTGACACTCCCAAGCGTGGACACGATCCACTACGTGTTTGTTTTGCCAAACCTGAAAAATGACGGGGAAAAAAACAAAAACTTAATTTGTGTATACAATAATACATAGATATAAGAGCGCAAGACGATATATGCATAGGTTATATACACAGATGACAAGTTTTGCAAGTTGTGTCGTTTACAAGTTTACCTTCATTACAAGTGTGAATTTCAATGTTTTTGGGAGCCCTGTGCATGGAGCCGCCCGCGCACCAGTGCTCATGTGATTGATGATAGTTCAATGAGATATAAAGAAAAGAGGTGCAATTTCGGCAAGCCTGTAGTTTCATTACTAGGAAACCAGAGCCGACACCCGGAAAGAGGCAGGAGAATATGCAATTGGAAGTGCCGCTTCTCCACTTAAAAAATACTTATATTTATCACCAGCCTACCTATAAAACACCGTTAATTGATCTCACACCAAGCCGATGGTGTGCCTTTGGATTCTGGGTGATTCAGCTGACTTCCGTGCATTCCCGTTTGGATCAGGCAACAGGGAAGAAAAGCTGCCCTGTTTAGTATGACATATTATAAAATTGCGGCGGTACGGAAATGGATGCTGATGCATTGTGTGTCGGGTTTCACCGGGGTGCTTTTTGCCCAGCTTCGGGGTCTATTTTGAGGCGAGCATGTTTCACCACCTGTTCATCCTCTTCAGACTGACCGTTCCCCGGCTCCGCCGAGCGCCCGTCCCTGAGACGCCGAGCCCAGCTCAACATTCATTTACTTTGACGGTCTCAGCGCGACCATTCGCCCGCTTTCTCCGCGGATCTCCAGCCTCTGCCTGTCTATCTTCCCAAGGATTTTTAAAAAACGTTTGCGCAACTTGATAAGTTATGGCTGATGCGGGGCACCACCAAGATCGACGAGACGATGCTGTTGATGATGAATTTGGGGAAATTATCAGGAGCCGATCCGGTAGGGTTCTAACGTGTTTACTTTATAGTCCAGCGTTTTGGGGTTATAATAACTGTCCATTAGGAACGTGGCACCACTACATTATAATTAAGTAAAGGAAGTAATTAAATAAACACCAAAAACAATAAATCTGTAATTTTGAACGGAAGTGTATACATTATTTCGGGCGTAAGACATCCATTGTCTTACAAGAATCCCCTTGCTCAATGTGAAGGAATAGAGTTGGACTAAACAGTGCAAGGACTTAGTGGTGAGAAAAAAAGTTTTATCGTTCAGAGAGTTTTTTCCCTTCGTAATGCTATATTGGTTATGGTGCTCACCTTACGGATCAACACCGGAGGAATGGTCTTGACTCTTGATTGTTCGTCTCTTAGGTGTGCTGCCTGTGGTAGCGTGATATCCCACCTCCAGTGTTGTCAATAATTGATAGAGTACATTAAAAGTGGAGGTTGAGTCTATTTGCGCACAGTTTGAAATAGGACGGGTCACTGACAGCTGTAAATAGCGACAGCTGGAGACTTCGGCTTGGAGGGTGGGGAGGATTTCACAGATCCAAGTTTGGAAGAGTCATACAATTTAATAGGCCCTCGGTGGATTACTGCTTTCAATTTTCATTGTGATAAAAGAGTATTTGACTCAGGCTGTCTGCCATAGTCAGTGGAAGACATATGATTGTTTTATTTATGATATTTAAACTTTAACATTAGTAGACGGGGTTTATTACATAACGGAGATTTTCCCAAGCTCAGTTAAGTCGTTTCCCCGCGTCCTTTTTTCCCCGACTACAGTTGTCATACTCCGAGAAACTCACTAGATCCAGTTACACTACTGAAATCTGAATGCGGCCAAGTGAACTTTCCATTGGCATCAAACTGTATTTCATGCCACTTGACCGATAATCTCGTAGGTGTGAAATGAACTGCCTAATTTGCTTATTTTGTCATACATGAATTAGTAATCCGGCCTGGCAAAAAACTGTAACAGAGAATCGAAGATTCCGATAAATCAGTTATTTATAAAGCTTATTTTATTTTATATGAATTAAGTATGAGTATTCTGTTATCATTAATGTGTTGTTTGCTTGTCGCCCAACATTATGATCATTAGACATATAGTAGTAATTTTTTATTTCCGTTTAAATAGGTATGGATGAACGAAGCATTGTTGTAATATACAGGATTTACAGAGTACTTTACATTGAGTCGTTACTTTGAGCATAATTCCATAGCAGATGTGCCCGAGGTGACAGAATGCGCCAGAATGTGTCTGAATCGGGGATGCGTTCACAATGAGCTCATGCGTTGCTGCCAGACACCGTGTGCTCATTCACACAAAGTGCATTGTGTAACTTTTATCTGTCAGGGACCAATACCTCTTCAAATCAAGAGTTAAATGTTGATTTCACTGATGGACAGAAGACCATCAGTTTTGTGTGTTGTGAGTGTTGAGAGTAGAATAGCAGATTTGTAGAAAGCATTCAAGATGTATCTAATCTCAGTCGGATTCTTTGGATGCAGTCTGAGGATTAGCAAAAATATATTTGGTATAATTTCAAGGGATTTCCTCTCTTGAGTTCCCATTATATACACTGATCTGAATCAGCAAGCCACTGGTTACAGATTCATGTCGGCACCAAATTAGCAGCAGTTAAAGGGCAAATGCTTGACGCCGAGCGCAGAATGACCTTGACGATAATGGCCGTCTTGGAAGCCTCGGCGAGAGAATCAGCGCGTGATACGGCTGTGATGGATCACGATCGTACAATTAGGCTAGAGTGACACTGGTAAGCGGGGGCAGACAGGGGGCATAATTATGAATACTGAAGCAGCTTGGGCAGAGGCTGCACGTTTATATTAAGGAATATTGGTAAAGTCAGGTCTCAATTCAATGCACATGCTAAATGATATCAAAGCAGACAGGTGCCATGGGATAAGGAAGCAGAGACCGCATGGCTGTTATTGGAATTGTGGAAAGTTTCCTTCACCAGACACTGTTTGCTTTTAATGTCTCTGACTCTACGCTAGTTTACTGTGGTTATGGAGGACATATTTAGCTTACGGCTTAGCATGTCTATAATTATGTCCCAGGCTGTATTTTGGCCATGTTATGGTTTCATTTCACTTGATATTTTGATACTTGTGATTCTGTTTTTCTCACTTTGCCTCTGTCCTTGCTTAAAATTTAGAGACTTTTTTTTTTTCCTAATGCAAGTACGGTGTTGCCAAAGCAGCTGAAACAGTAGGCCGTATTTTGAGAGAATTGCTATAAAATCGCCACAATTTTCTGACTTTCAATGGCAAAGAAAAAAGCAGGAATACGAATGATCATAGTTAAAGGATCCCATCGCGCTGGTGCAGGTGTGTGCCAAGGCTGAGCTGTGAAACGCAGCGTCTCTGGGGGGGGGGTTTACAGTCAGGCACTGCTGACATGATGGCACGAGGTGACCTCGGTGCATCTGAAGGTTGCGTCCTTTGAGGACCGTTTGGGAGGCTCCTCAGGGGGCAAAGGCCGTGAAGCCATTCGCTGTGTGTCACAGAGAATTGTCATGTCACGTTGGGGAGTGGGGGGAGGGGGCTGATGTCACACAGGAAGGGTTAGGACATTGTCATCCTCGCTGCTTGGCTGTGAGCTCAGCTGCCGCTTGCGATGACCGGACACCGACCAGGACTGCAGGAGTGCTAGAGAGTGGCAGGAGCGTGCAAAAGGTGACTGGGACTATTTCAAAGCAATTCCTGACACTTGCAAAGGACCTCATAATGGATTTATGATGTATGAGTCAATGTTTGTATGGGCAGCAATGAAATTTATCATTTTATCAACAAATGCGCTGCCACACCCCTGAGTGCTTGCTTCAAGTACTTCTATAATGGAATTTTTCCTGGCTTTGTCTGCTAATTTTATTACATGGGACAGTAAATGCAATGTGATACTGTACTGTTCTCAGGCACTTTCTGCATCCCATCAGTTTTTTTTTACAGTGGCTGGCATTCTTCATAACACCAGCTGCAGCATCCAATGAATTAATGTAGCAAGTTGCTCATCATTCACGGCCCTCCCAGCCACCAGACCTTAATGTCTTTAAAGATTATATAGGGCCTACTATTTTACAAGGCGACCCCAAAAACAAATGTGAATTGCAGATGTTCCATTTGGATTGAATATAGGTGATAATATTCCACTTTTCACAGCCTTGCCATCCTTCTTGTGAATTAAATCCATATTCTCCTTGTTATTTAATGTATAATAAAAATTATTTTCATTTAGTAAATGAAATACACGATATTCTGGTGGCAGCACGCCACATATATGCATCAGAGCATATTTTGTCATTTTAACCTGCATTTCTGGCTTCGCTGTGCAGCGTTCACGCTTTACACTGCTGTGCACATGGCAACTCAATAGCCCACTGGGGGAGCATTTCGTAGTTTCCGTTTTTTTGTCCACTCGTGTCCAACAGCGATGGATTCAGTTCAGTGGGGCAATATGCTGACACCATTGATGTGCGTCATGATCGCATTGGTCCGGCGAAGCCGGACATTTCGTTTTGTTCTTGAATCTGTATTTTGATGGTTTCCTAGCAGTTAGAGCACTTTGCTGCCCGGGCTGCATTTTTAACCCGCATGTATTGCTGGGAAGTGCCTCCCCGAAGCTGAAGTGCGGTAATTCCATTAAATTGCCCGGAAAGGTTCCAACGCACATGCTCACTTGCAGCCGGCGCGTGTGCAGAGTGCGTCCACGCGTCCATGTAATCCGGAGGGCCTAAAAATGCGATGGCAGCTAATGCTCACCTGATTTAATTTCGCCAGCTCTTATCTGCCTGGGTTTTCCGTCTCCCATGCTGCGAAGTAGATTAGTCGGAGAACTGCTATAAACTAGATTATGAAGTAAAGATAAAACAGAAATGTGCGTTGTACTGGCAGGGCTGAGTATTTTTCTTCCATCGGTGTATTTGTGCGTGCGAGCCCATGTTTCTGGCCCCTTGGTGCGCATTACATCAGTCATCGCCACGGTACCATGGCTGCGTGAACGCACGAAGTCCCCCCTTACGATGCATCTATTACTGATCCTCCCTTCCGCAGCATGCCTTTGCCTGTGTGCGGCGGTTGTGACATTAACAGTGATTGAAGCAGACGAGTCCACACACTTGCTCCAGACCGTGGGATCTCCGTGACCCATCGTGGACTCGTTGGGGCAGTGGCTCCTCATTAACAGGACAGATTCAGCCAGTAAGTGGGATGCATGGTAAGCCCAGGTAATTAGGGTTCCAGCTTGTATCGGAGCCTCTCCGGCTCAGTGTGTGACGGTCAGGAAATCAGTGATTCTCGTCAGTGTTCTCTGTTGCAGAAGACTTCGAGGGCTGGTATCTGGGGCACGTTGTGCAGCTGACGTTGGAAGGGAATTTTAGATGCTGGTAATGTAAAGTGGGTTGTGCTGAGAAGCACTGAGGTCGTCTTTCTACTCTCCATGTTTGCGGATCCAGTGCGACTCTGCCTTTCCTTTCTAGGTATAAAATCACTCGCACTGTTTCTCCTGGGTGGTGTAATTTTCAGTCAGCTTCTTTTTTTGGCCCGGCTGGGGTGGGACCTCTCACCGCATGTCAACTCTCACCCCTCCCCCATTGGCTGATAGAGATGTTTACTTCAGCGCCGTTGTTTTGTAGTGTTTACTTCGGACTTCCTGCACGCTCCTTGAGGATGGGGGCCTACTTTCTTCTGATTCGGTGGGCTTTCTCTCTGGACTCCAGCAGCACCCTTCGGAGCACAGGGACATAACTCTAGGCCTGGAGAACTTATTGTTTTGGAGTTCATATTTTAAGGAGCTTCTGATTTGCACCTCGGACACTGCGGGACCTGCTATGAAATTAACTGCTTCAAAAAGGCAATTAAGGGTTGAGTTTGCAAGAAATCCATAGGCTCTTGAGAACAACCGGAACCTTTGTTCCTCTAGTCCATTGTGCCAAAGGGCCTTAACTCAACAGCAGTTAAATGCACTTACTCACTTCCTGCCCTTTTATCTCCCATTGAGAGTCCTTTGGAGGAATGGTTTAGCTTATCCTAGCTCTAGGTTTTCCCCTTGAGTGTCTGTCTAGCTACACTGATCGAAAAGGAGATGCTTGATTGCTTTGCCAAAAGATGACTGGACTATATTCTGTTTTCCTCTCTGTTCCTTCGCTCTTCTTATTCACAGCTTTGATCCTCCTATCTCTGATCTTGGGTGCAGTCTTGGTTGTTCTTTGAGTAATTGCTTGTTTGCTGTGGCCTCGGAGAGGAGGTGACGTTCTGAGGTGCCTGTGCCTTTGTGCCTGAACACTAGGCAGTTAGGGATACAGTAAGGGGAGGGTCTGATAGAAGGACTGTTGGAACTTCCGATTTAATTCCCTCATGGCCCTGTCCTTGGTCACTATGCTTGAGTCTGTGGTCTATTTTCAGATTTTTCCTTCTGTATTTAGTCTCTCTCCCATGTTAGCATGTGTGCCTACAAGGCACCTGCTGAGTGATGTCTTTCTAAATCAAAAGATAGGCCCTATACCTATAAACAATTCGAGAGCTATTCCCTAGCACGTCAGAGAAGCACAAACCTTATTACTACTCTATACGACCAGCAGATGGCAGCAAACTACAAAGGATTTTATAAAACCTCTTTGGTTCTGAGCAGACATGAGCATCTTTATGGCTGATGAAGAACGTCATGTCAGTGTGAGGGTAAAACAAATTCTGCTCCTCTGTTGGAAGAGGAATGTTTACAAGAAAAGGAAGCAGGGGAGCTATGTTAGGATTTCAGTGATACCAATGGGACAGGCTGGGATCAGGGTAGCATTAGGTAGGAATGCGTCTAATGCTAGTTGTTTATGTAGTACAACAGACACATTTATCTGATATATGGATAATTGGTTCAAATATAATTTTACTGGTAACTGTGCCACTGTCCCAGTACTAGCTGGACTCACAACAGCCAAGGTCCCATGTTGAGAGCTATGTTTTTCCACACTTTCTAACCCAGCTATATATAGGACCATGTAAGCCACTATAGCTGCTGTGGATAAATATGTCTATTAAGCGACAATGTTATTTAGAGATGCTGAGAGATGATGTCATAATTGCACTCTAAGGGGATTCTGAATGGTGTTATGTGGGTCAGTTCACGTCTATGTGTGGGCATCTGAGTGTTGCTGTGTGTGCGGGCATTTCTGCTTTAACATACAAAAGGGCTGTTCTGTAATGTTGTCTGACATGTGTGGTTTGTGGAGTTTTCCTGGTGCACGTGTGCAGGTGTTTCTTTGGCGCCGTACTCCGGATTTCCCCTATCGCGCTGCGATAAAAAGCTGCGAACGAGCGCCAGGGCAAGAAATGCATTAGCGTAGCGTCATTAGCAATTAGCTACGGAGAAGGGAAATTCGACAGCAACCCAAGCTTTGTATCGAGTGAGAACAATGCAATCATTTCGGGCCAGAAATGCAAACTTCCCGTGCACAAATACAGCTGGAATTAGAAATTCAGCATAACGAGAGTGATTGGATTACTAAGAGATTCTGTGTGAGGCAAATTTTACATTAATGAGATTAGAGTGTAGTGAAGGAACGTGGGGGGGGGGCTGAGGCTGGAGCACACTGGGAGGCTTCCCCAGAGCGGGCTTTCTGAACCAGAACACAAATGTAAACACGCAACCTACCCCCCCTCCACACACACGCCCCAAAGGTAAAGTGTGCACAGTACTGTACACTCACAATATACATGGCAACATAAATATGTAGTAGCGACCAAACAGGTTAAACCTTAAAGCAGGCCGCTGAAGAAGGAATGCAAACATGTGGTCTCATATACATATGCAGATTGGTTAATCCAGACTTATTATATGGAACTGATAGGTCTTTCATGTCCACGTTTGGCCAAATGTTAATTTTAGGTTGTCCTTGGGCTGCAATGATGCTGTTGGACTACTGTGAGCATTGAGTGATTCTTTTTCTCTTTGACTGGAGCCAGACACACTGTAACTTTGCACCACATGGGTGATGGAGATAATAAGCGCTTAGCCAGTTAGTGTTGCTGAGATCCAGAGCTCGTGCCAGAAAGGACAGAATGACAAAATCAGCTGAGCGACACGGAATATATGGCGGAAACACATTCAGCGTCAGCAGCACACTCATATGGATTTTTTTTGGTCTGTGGAAGATTGTTTAAAATGGAATTAAGTTTTATTTGCCATTTACAGAAGAATGCGTACAGGTACATTGAAATGTTTTTTTTAGCCATCTTGCTCGCCTTGGGACACACACACACACACACACACACATGTAGGGTAAACATATCCTTATGGGGACCGCTCATTCATTTCTATAGGGAAA
>JAODUD010000001.1:47468599-47484675 GCA_026784285.1 Stomatorhinus walkeri | reverse complement strand
TTATCACACTATGGGGACATTGTGTCCCCATAAGGATAGGTATACCCGCTCACACACACACACACACACACACACACACACATACAGGATTGTAATTATATCTTTCTGTATATTTATTTGTGTGCATTCCTACATGACACCTGAAGCTCTCCCCAGCCCTAACTTTAACCATAAGTAATCAAACATAGATCAAGACTTCTGGCATTTTTAGTTTATTGATTGCATTCACAAATCTTTGTGGGGACCTGAAAAACGGTCAACATCTAAAATAACAGGTTTTTATTACATTTGTTCCCCACAGTGTAATATAAACATAATCTACACACTCATATACAATTTAGAATGAAGCTCATGATCTGATCAGGGTCAGGCCATTTATCTGGCATGCACCAGGAGCATTTTGTGTGTGTGTGTGTGTGTGGGGGGGGGGTTTATGGGCCTTGCTCAAGTGCCTGACGGACATGTGACTCTTCTGCTGAGGACTGAATTTCAACTGACGACTTTCCAGCTGCAGGCACAGAGGCCTAACCTACTGATGACAGGCACAGAGGCCTAACCTACTGATGACAGGCACAGAGGCCTAACCTACTGATGACAGGCACAGATGCCTAACCTACTGATGACAGGCACAGAGGCCTAACCTACTGACAACAGGCAACTTCCAAACCTTAGTAGATGATACATGATGCATATCTAGCTCGTGCCAGTTTTACTTATACAAAAATGTGTTAGAAATGTGGCTGAGAGCAGAACAAAAAATGATTGGTTCAGAAAGATAACCAGATTGATTGGTTGGTCCCACCTTTGCTAATTGCTTGTACCCACCTCCTGTACTATCTGATTGGTTATTTCTCTGAACCAGTCATTTTTCATTCTGTCTTCAGAACATTATTCTGTAAGTAAAACTCCCATGAGCGCAAATCTTTAACCAAACTGGGCCAACGTGCTAAGAATCATGCCATTGATACAACAAGGAGTGGGACTCCAGGTTTGTCTTATTGCAACATGTAATTAATCGGTAGACACATTTTGCAATGGACCACTCAGACCGGCGATGGTGCTTAGACCCTTGTCTTGCCTGGGCATTGTGTATTCTGCTATAGCATTTTGTACCTGTGCAAACTGAGAACTGCTAATGAGAACACGTCGCGTAGTGGAGTTCCACTTAGTGCTAATTTTCATACAGTGCTATTTGCAGAGGGATTTTCTTCATGCAAATACACTCCACAAATAATGAGCCGTTTTAGCAGGTGAGACCTGCTCATTATGGCGATGATTTATTATAACACCCCTCCCCCCCCCAGCCCGGCCCCAGGGAGTTGATTCAGGACGACACGGGCGATGTCTGTCCGGAATGTTGTGGAGAGGTTAATTCTCTAAGCAGTATGTCCTACAGATCTGGGCATATCCCGGAAGTTCGTAGCTGGCCGAGTGCCCGCCTGATCTCCGAGCCTTCCAGTTCAAGCTTAATGCACGGCTCTACTGCAGCGGATAATTACTTCGGCGAGAAATGATCAAAATTCGGCCCTAAACTTCACAACCGCATTAGCATAAACAGTCTCCACTGGGAATGTCGAGTTTGCTTTTAAATTTTATCTTGAATATACAGTGTGGCATGCCGTTGAATATCCTGGTGCGCCGCTTTCGGAGAGCGGTGTGGGACTACGCCCAGATGTACTAAGCCGGATTAAACTGCATTGTAACCAGGAGTGTTAATGTGCATTAATGAGGCACTGCTGTCGTGCTTGATGTCGATATAGGTGTCTGAGGGTTAGTCGGTCCTGATGAGTTTCGATGTTGCTTAAAGGGCATTTAATCTGAAGTTTCAAACAAAACAGACACACATGACTGTTATCTAAAATTGATCTCAAAGGGGGCTTTTTCCTATATCAGTAAAGCCTTAATACCTGTTTCATTTTGTGCTGGCTGATCTAATTCACGGTTTGGCCCTTCTACACGTTTGAACATTATAGCGCATCCAGTGGGCGTAGTCTTTTGGCCCACTCTATCCTGAGCTGTCGCTGTCTTCCCATCCCCGGTTACCGGGAACTGGCCCCCAGCTTTCTGTATTCTGCTGCCACCCCTGGGGATCAGAGGAATCTGACTGATTCTCAAAGACACGCTCTGGTTACACTGGAGGTGACAGTCACATGACCGTGGATCTGAGTGGCCTTCCCTCCTGGGGCTCCCCTAGCCTCAGGTCTCACTGCCTTGTCTGCTCTTGTCCTGCCAGATGTGCTGGCGGTGCTTGTTTCACGGAACAGGCCCGCCTATCGCACCTGCTCGCCTCCTCTTGCCGTTCTTCTTACTCCTCCTGCGATGCCCTAACCCTCCTTCACCACGCCGTGTGCCGCCCATGTCCCGGGGCTCACCGACCTTCACACGCTCTCTCTTCCTCACTCTCAGCTGTCCCCACACGCCTGGCTTCCTGTCTCCATTACAGTGTGGGCTTCTTGGCTAAATCTTCTGACAAATCCAGAACCTTTATCCACGAAGTCTCTCATTTGCATCGCTATTGTTTACTACCATTCTGTTTACACCTGGCCCCTTCCCTGTTGAGATTCTTATTCTACTTATTCTTATTCTATTCTACTTGGCTCCCCAGAGCATTTTTCCTCCATGCTTCAGACTAACAAAACCACCTCATTGAATTAGGGAGCAATGCAAAATGGTGCTGTAGTAATCCAGCAGGTGTCGCTACACTCAAATACACAGAACTTCTAAGAGCATCAGATGATTGATGTCCTGGTCACCTCTCAGTTGTTCATTCCCCAGGGTCAATGTCATGATTCTGACTTATTTTCCTATATGACCCCCACTGTTGACCAATCAATCTTCTTGATTATATCTACTTGTCACTTGGTGTGCCATTACTTTAAGGTTAGGCTGCCGTCTTGCGTGTCGGAGATTCCCTTGACATCCTCATCCAGATGCTCTGCTGAAGTCTGCAAGGTTCCTTGTCCCTGAAAATAAAGTTTTCAATTAAAATTTAACAATACAGCCGGGTCCTCATATTGACAAGGCAATGTGTATCCGTTCTAGGGGGGAAGTTACTGCTCTGTGATGTCACTGATTTATTTATCAATGATTTAATGGGGTCGCTCAGTGGTTAGCATTGTGAATTCCTGCCCGGTCTGTCCATGTTCTCCCCATGTATACATGGGTTTGGGTACTCCATTCCTCCATCTGAACTTTGTGCATGTTTGGCTTTGTGGGTGGGTGGGTCCTATGCTGGTATTCCGTCCAGGTGTCCCACCCAAACCAGCATGGGATAATCAGTCATGAAGATCATGTTTATGGAAGAACCTGACAATTAATAAGCGATGAAACTGAAAAGCAGACAGCATTGCACCTCATCTTTTGCATTGCTGTAACATGAATTGTTTCATGACTATTTTGATGGCGGTCTTACCTGGTGGGACCTGCCGTCGGTCAGATCTCTAGCCCTCTCTTGTTGTATGAGGGTCTTAACTAGGTGGACTTGTAATTGCATCATCCCGATTCGTGCCGCCTCAACTGGATCGACGGGCAGGTACTGCAGAGGCAATTGTTGAAAATGATATACAGGAATTTCCGTTCTGTCACAAATCTCCACAGTCATTCTAATTGCCAAAAGAGATATATAACTGTTTCCCAGGCGTGACACATCCAGAAGACTGGAAAAAATATGTTGGTAATTGCAGTATCCCAACGCAGGTACACCGATAGACATATTGCTGATTGAAAGTGAGCAACGGCAATCCTGACATATACCTCCTCATCCGTATGGCCAAGTCAGCACACTTGTACAACAGCTGTCACAATGCAGGATAGGAGGAAGCCTCTCATCCAAGTCTGCCTGGTCCTCGCTCGCATCACTGCAGGAGAGAAACAGGCCGACGCTGAGATCTTTGCTAGCCGTCTTCCTCAGATGCACGAGTGACGTCACCTAGCCGCAGAACTGCTGTAGAATTACTGTACGGCAGTGCAGAATACCAGGTTATGCTTTAAAAATTTATTTTGTGGTACTTAGGCGAGCAGGCAAATCTAGATGGCCGGGTGTGATCAATATATTCAACTACAGGATTAAGAAACACTAACCTCTCTCCTACCATGCATCCATCAATCTATCAGTTAATTTTAGCTGGATTTCAGGAAGGGGGGTTTTCTGATGTGCCGCTACACAGGAGACCATGAAACTGCTCCAACCTCAAGCCATTTCTGTCCTGCTCCGGTTGTTTACAGCATTCCAACTCAGCCCTGTCTCCAGCTCTATTTCCCAGTTTGATGCCCTAATGGGGAGGAGCAATGACCCGCCCCCCCCATTCTTCCAATGGCCCGGTCCTGATAACCTGTCAGTGGGCTGCGAGCTGAGCATAATGTACTACATTTCGAGTGAGCGTTCCGGTAAATGCTGCAACCCAAAACCGACCGGTCAAAAAAATTCCCAGTGAAATGATGACCAATGCAACATTATTCTCTGCATACGAATTACTGAAATAGCCTTACAGGGGGTGCTGTGTGGCTGTGTAAGTACAGATAGGACGTGGCATAAAAGGCATGTATATGGTACTAAGTAATGTCCTGCAATGTAAATGGAGCATTAAGGTTGAGGTGTACCTCAATGAAATTAATTGCAATGCTCTGGAAAATGACTTTTCTGTAACCCAGACTATAAGGAGTGCAAGTCCATCAAATATTTATGATGGTGTTTTATAAAAATCCAATTGGATGAAAATGAGTGGCTATATCTGTGGGTATATCTTTAAACGTGTTTAGACAATGAGTAAGGCTGAATACCATCCTTAAAACCCACGCCCTTTCTTAAAAGCATGACTTGTCCAAGCAAAATCCACATGTATTGTAAAGCTATGCAAGACTGTATAATATATATAGACCATAAGTTGTAAGTCAACTATTAGAACAATTGTATAAAATATGTGGATTATTTGTGCTTTGCGGTTATGATACACCAAGGGACCTGGAGGGTGTTTTCAGAGAAAACAGTAGTCAAGAAATAGCTCTTTATCCCTAAGTATCTGCCATGGGGCTAGTGCGAGGAGATAGTTTTAATTTTAATTGTTAACAGGGTTAAAAAGGTCATCATTACTGTACAACCAGAGTCTCTGGGCTGCATGCTCAATGAGCCGCACATCTCATTAAGCAGCTGTTAATAACGGGGCCCCCATTGGATGAGATGTTGTGAGATGCATACAAATAACCCACAAGGCAGGGACCCCAGACGTTGATGCCAAATAACTCAGTGAGCAGGGAACAAAGACTTCCGGACCCTTAGCAGACAAGCACAAATATCAAAAACTAATTAGGCAGAGGCCGCAGACAAACCGACGGGAAAACACGCACAAAGCATGCACGGTACTCACAAAAATAGCTAGCAGACGCATACATGCTCTTCCCCGTACCGATGGACATGTCACATATGCCCAGGTGCACAGATAGGTTATGCGGCAAAGCAGCATCTCACATCGGGCGCTCCTGTCTATCCAAACGGCCACTTGGGAATTTTTCCGACGGGGAACGCATGCGGGAAGATGCATGCATGCGGCGAGTCAAGTGTGCCGGCGCTGGCTGGGGCGGCTCTCGCAAATATAGGAGGAGAAGCTGTGGCGCACAGGAGGCTGGCTTAGACCGTAGATCTATTTACATGGGAGTGACCCAGTTCGTTCTCCCTAGGGAGGACTCGAAAGATACCCTACATTCTTTATAGTGAACCAAACTGGTAACCTACATTCTCTACAGTGATACAGGGAGCTGCAGCAGCACTCTGAACTCCCAAAAACACTGATTCACAACAAATTAACAGCCCCTATACCCCCTTATATAAATATCAGTGAATTGATATAACCCTAACAATAAAAAAATTTGCAGTTTAATTACCACATTTACATTTTGCGAATGTTAGGCTGTTGGAGAACGTAGCATAATTAATTTTTATAAAATTATATTTTTGTGCAGTACTAGGTTTTAATAGGACACCTGGGATTGGGGATTGTGACGCAGCATTTTCCATCCCAGAGGGGTCTGTCTGTATTAAGTCTATGGAGCAAGCCAATACGGATGTTCGCCGCGGGCATGCCCCCTAAGCATGACTACATACGTGTGTGCCTGGCTAGATGCATGCTTGAGGTTCTGTGGGTTTCTCTAGTAAAATAAATCCTTTTAACCATATTGAAATTGCCAAGGAGCAAAGGGGGAGCATGTACCCTGATATTTAACGCAGGCCTTATCATTGCATTAACATTTATGATTTGCTGTCATTGTCGACCAAAAATCCAAAAGTTGAACATATTCTATCAAAGCCGCAATGAGGCTCGAAGCCCCGCTAAGCGTTCGTAGCATTGGCTTTTTGCTGCCTTCAATTGCCAGTCAAACGGATTCCATCCTGAATTAACTCTGTCACATCCTTTTTGGGGAATAGGGTTTAAAAAGCACTTCCAGTCAGCCGAGCCCATCAGTCTCAACATGAGAGGCTCGCTGGTCAATGCTGTTGTCAGTTTGAAACTTTGAAAGCTGAATGACGGCCCCATCCCTCCCCGTTGAATGGCACACCATGCGAAAGAAGATCCTTATCCTGAGACTATTCCTTCGGACACTTGTCTGAATTACGTACTAGTTATCGGCCCTTATGCTAGCTTTCAGCATGTATGTGTGGAATATACACAGTGATCTGGAAGCATGATTTATATGCATCCAGTTTGTATCAATCTGATTTTGCACAGCTGGACATCCAGTAAAGGAAATGGGTTTGTTTGTGTTACCTTCCCACTCCAGGGTTCCTGCTCAACAGTCGGTCTCTATACAGTAAAAATTTAGCACTAACCCAAAGCATTAAGGACACCAGTATTAAGCATCATATTCTCTCCAAGTGCAACCTTGGTTCTGTAGTGCCAAAATTGTCACTTTACCTGGTACTGTCCCTGGTCCTGAAATGCTTGTGTTTTGGCACTGTTCATGGTGCTGAAACTGTTGTATGTGTGACTATCCATTGTCCTGAAACTGTTATTGTCTCTGTAACTGTCCGTACTGCTGAAACCATCATTTTCTGTAGAACCGTCCATTATCCTGAGTTTCTTATTGGCTTTCGAGGTGTTCATGATGCTGTAACTAATGCAGCCTATAGAACTGTCTAAGTTTCTGAAACTGAATTGTTACTGGGACTGTTCTTGGTACTGAAATTGTTATGGTTTCTGGGACTTCTTATGGTAGAAACTGTGTGTGACTCCCCGGATTAAGACAGCGTATCGGGTCACCCATCAGAAGATCGCTGGTTCAAATTCCCGAGTCAGCAGTCTGATATCAGAGCAAGACCCTTAATCCCCAGTTGCTTCTACGACGGACTGACCCTGCTTTCTGAATTGTACGTCACTTTGGATTAAATACCTACTAAATAAGTACAATGTATCATTAAACTTGGTACTGTGCATGATCCTGAAAGTATGATTGTCTATGGAACAGTCCACAGGCTAGAAGTTCATACTGCTGATTGTGCTACTCTGTGTAGGGATTGGCTGGGCATCCTGCCTGTGGGTTTAGATCTGATGCTGGTTTATAGTTTATAGATAGGTGATGTTACCAAATATCAACAATGTATCATTCTGCTTGTCAGTAACATCCATTGGTGTGATAAAAAGATGAAGGGTGTGAAGATGAAGACTATATGTGAGACAATACGTATATCATCCTGTTTCTAATATTTGAGAGTGAAATTTAAATTTAGTAACCTGCTGCTAATGCATCATGCTGGTTGTTAAGCCATTGCTTCACATACATATTGACCGAAGACAAATTGGACACATAACTTTGATTGAATCAGTCACTAATCCCTCCTTGTCCTTTTGCACAAACTGTCAGGATTTGTCTTCACAGACGCAGTTAGCTGGCTAATTCCTCCGTTTTGTAAACATGCTGCTAGCAGCAAGAAAAACCCCCCTTTCTGCAGACAATTCAGATATTTGAAGGAACAAAACGGGGCAGGCAGATTTCTGGACGGCTGAGGATGACAAGTGAGGAGGACAAGTGAGGATAACAGATGAAGATACGTTCAGAGAGAGATTTAGATGAGGACAGCCACAAGGAGAAGAGTTTACAGCGAAGATGAATGTAATGTTGCTCCATTTACTGGCAATACAACAGTATAGCAATAAATATTTACATTTTTACAAAACAGTTTTCCACAAGGTAAGTAAGAATGTGCTCAGGGCTTTCATACATTTGGAGATGATCCACTGGTCTCCCAGTCATTACAAACAATACAAGCTGGTCTACTAATTTTCTGGTGACATGAAGTCATTACAAAAAGTATTGATAAACATTTATAAAGCCATGGACAGACACAGACACAATTATTTCAAATATTTAGTTCCTTAAAAAGTTTCGTCTGGTTTGTTTTACAGTGCTCTGAAATCATTATCCTTTATCATACATATAGAGCAAAACGTTTTCCTTCACAGCTGTGAAGTATATGATTATCAGTTTAACTGTAGTGTGACGTAAACTTTACTATTTTATGTCAATTACATCTGTTAACCGTTTAATTTGGAAGACACTTTGATTCAATGGAGAAATGAATTTTATTTGGCATATTTTAAAGACGACATGTTTACAATTTGAAATTAACGGAGACCCGATACACTTCTGCCTATATGTGGTATTGTGCGGTTCCAGTGCCTCTCGACTAAAGAAGGTTGAAAAAGTTGCAGAATAACGTTGGAAGTTGGACACGATTAATGATCTGCTGCAAAAATTAAACTATAAGTTCTTCCGTTTTGAGGCTCACGTGCTTAGTTTTATTATTTAGAGCTGTACCAGTTTGGTGGTTGACTGGTTGCGGAGCTGCTGCAGCTCTTGGATATTGTGGCAGATGTGTGAGAGCCTCGGTTCACGCAGGGGCTGGGACCACGGCAGACATGCAGTAGGAGAAACGTAGCTGCGCGAATTCAGATCGATTCTCTGGACCCTCAGCCTTCCGAGTAGGATGCTCCCCTGGAGATGACAGGTGTAAAACAGCTATGCTTTCTCTCGATGAACGAATCGTGATGGAGTGAACAAGAAAGCACCTGGCATGGAAGGTATTGCATAAACTTAATTCAGATGTAATTAGAAAGCGATCGGTGCGTTGTATATGTTTGGTACCCAGCATGTGACGAGTGAGGGTTTTTTAGTTTGCTCAGAGGATACGTGTCATCGCTGTTTAAATACAGCCCAGAATATATCCAGTTATCGCTCGGAAATAATTTTATTTTCAAAAATAATTCACCGGTCAATGAAGAAATTTGTGTAACGTGCTTATGCAACGTGCTTGTTTGTCTTATTGCTTATTTTAAGTCTTATTAGGCTCTCTCCTGGGAATAACTGCATTTGAACAGAGCGTTACCGTAGCGAAAGTCTGCTTTCAAGCACAGAAGAGTGCGTGTAGTTGCTGGAAGCAAAAAAAAACCAAACAATTTCTTTACCTAAAAAGGACAAAAACGGAAATTTATCAAGGTGATGGAAACGGTGGAGATAGTAGGCTATAAACAAATATTTTTCTCGTAGGGGTGATAAACAATTTACTTCGGTACTTTATCTGGCTGCTACTGTTACTGTGCCAAACGTAGTCGTTATTTCAGCTGCTCCCTAGCCGAATAAATTCCGGTGTTTCACGGCACATATAGTGTCTGTGTCAATTCTGTCTGAAGCCGCGGCGTGGTCAAAGCAGATTTCTGAAAAATTGAGAGAAAGCAAGGACAGCGCATAGATGTTTTTTATAGCTAGCCGAAGAGATGTGTACGTCCGTGCAGCGCCTACTCCACGCCCGATTAATCCCTAACTGCCCTCGACTCAATTTGTTGAGGAAAGGGTTACGAATATCCGGCTGTGATTGATGTCATAACAGTTAGAGCCGCACAACAACCATTAGACAATGATGCCACGATTGATTTAAATCTGAGCGATTATGGGAGGTTTTGAATTATGTGACAGGGGTAGATTCTGAATTGGATGGCAACATTGTTTCGAAGCCTGAGACGTTTCCATTAAGCACGTCTCTCCGAGGCGTCTATGAATTAATCTGGGCATGGGGCAGCGCAGCACAGCTGTTGCACCTCTGGCCCTCATAGTAAAGCCCTATAAACGCCGGCAGAAAACAAGTTCTCGTTAAAGCCAGTTAACTGTAATCGTGTAAAAGAGATCTGTGTCAGTTTACACTAAATCCCAGCTGCGCGGCTTAGTGGAGGCGATGCTGCCGTCACGGGTGAACCTATTATGGAGGCTCCATCTAAATCATTAGTAAGGCCTTGGTTGTATATTTCATGGATTGCAATGTAAACTTGGGTTTCAATGAGAAGCAAGTGCAGTAGTATGTCATTTAGTGTTTTTGGGGATAGGTCTTAAACGGTACAAGCATATCCACATGAACAAAATATTTAGCTTGTTGCATACACAAATGAATAATTAGATGAAAAGAAGCAGCCTGTGCGAATTTTGTTTTGGCTTTGTCTTTTATCGAGTCTTAAAGGTATTTTTCCCTAGAATAATTAGCATTATATACGACGTGTCACCCAAAAGCCCTCTCTTTTCGTTGCCAGAAGCCGGCGTCTTACGGATTTGCTCCCTGGGGGCTCGGCTCTGCCTGCTCGCCTAGTTATCCTCTTTATAACCAGGGCGGACGTTATAATCCCACGGCTGCAGCCGGCGCAGGGGCGCGAGGAAGGGCGCGCGCTGCCACCTGTCACCTCACCTGTGGAATTCCGCGTCACCGTCACGAGACGCTAGCCGTTGCGGGGGAGCTTCCCGCGTGGCCACTTTGGATTAGTCGTCAGATATTTGTTATAATTTATTATTATTTCACAATCGAGTGAAGAGTGAAGGCATCCGTGACAAACGACCCCTTATGGTGTGGGAGGCATCGGTATGTATGTGTTACTTAGAAGAAAGGTGTCCCTATTATGGATACGACGTTAGTCTGTTTAATAGGGTCACTCTGTAATTAATTACAATGCTTTTGAGGAGGGAAGGAGAGAAGTTGTAGAGCTGGGCTTATGCCAGTGGACGCGATGGCTGTGCAGAAAGGGCATGTTAACACTAACTAGAAGAGTAACTAGGTCGTGTACATTACTTTATACGCTGGTAGGCCTATAGGGTATTGCGTTATGTAATGTGTTTGGGTGATGGGAGCGCGGCGTGGATGTAGGGTGTATCTGTGTCTCTAGTTGGGTTGTCTGGCTGGCGAATTTTGTTTTATTTGTCTTGTCCGCTCTGCGAGACCAATTGAGCCATGAATTTAATCTAGACGAAGCACCGTGGATGGTATTGACAGTGCGCTTATTGCCCATCACTTTCAGCATCTATAAATCTTGGTTTATCGGCCTTATATGTCGGGCACCGTTTGTAATGTGACGGGACGTTTGTGTTCTTACAAAGCCGCTCCATGCCTTGTATTAAGATGTCTTAACGGAGGAGCGACGGCCTACATGGCACCGGTTTTGTTTCAATGTGAACCGATTGGTCAGTTGCATGCGCTCGGAACTTAATAATTACGCAGAAACATACTAGACGAAACAATCTCTGTGGCTGTAGTCTCAGCTCAGGCATCTTGAAATCGGGGAATAAAATTAGACAAAACTAATCATCTCCTAACAGCCAAATAGTGCTCCGCTGACAGCTGTAGTTCTGAACGAACACATTACTGCTGACTGTGTGATGCCCCCTAGAGGTAAAGCATTTTATTAAGGGTAGCTGCAATAATTTATTACACACAGATGCTCTAAATTGCCCTGGTTGTGAGACATGTTAATGTTCTTGTTAGATGTATGCATTTACTATCTGCGATTACTGTCTGACCTGGCTGCTTGTAGTAGTTAGTTTTACAGGCCGTGTAGTAGAGTAGTCGCTCTACTTAGTGCAGTATATTTACTTTATTATTGAATCTAAGCAGTTGCTGTGTGGGTGTTGTTATTGCTACTGCGGAAACCTCAAAGTCTGACAGTATAGTCTGATATAGTCTCCGGAATACAACTATTTTGATATGACATTCACATATATTTGAGTTTGCTCCATTTTATGAAGTATATATATGATGACTGATGAAATACAAAAACACCTTTTAACAGCAGGATTACTCTTGCTTTCTGGCACTTAAAAGAAAAATATATATATATATAAGTAAGATGAGCTGATATTACTTCAAGTAGCATTTAGAAAACCTTGTCTGGATTTTCTTGGCATAGATTAAACTTTGTAACATAGTTTTCTTTTTGTTTTGTTGGTTTGCTGTTATGAGCTTCTCAGAATGTTGATTTTGTTTCACTTAATAAAAGTATTGATAATACAAGTGTAGCTGCACTCAGCAGTTTTCTTATCCACTGTCAGTGAAGGGCCAATGTGTTATTTTCTCCCACATATCAAGCGATTTAGCACCCCTACTGTTTTATTACAACACAGCCTCGGTGGCATGTGTGCAGCAATTTAGACCCTGAAATCATGGCAACCCAGCAATCTTATGCTGGCACAGAATCACTATAGCAAAGCTGTCAATTCTCCCTGTAACGCTGTTGGACTTTCAAGGCTGTTTAGGAATGTATCTGCAGTTGGTAAACTAGATGGAATAGGGGCAGGTATCATGAATGTATCTTTACTCTGCCTTAAATTGGAGTGGAAGTTTGTCTGGTCATGAGTACAAAACAGAAGAAAGTAAAATCGTATGATTATTTAAACAGTTTTGTCAGCATACGATTTGGTTTTAGATGTAAAGATGTAAATTCTTTTTAGGTTATATTCCATCACCCTCCTCCCATCGTATCTGAAGTGGCAATTGGTAGAAAGCATTCATCACATTGGAGACAGAAAATGTCCCAGTTCCCTCATATTCATTTTATATGTCCTACACACTCATATAAAGAAAAAAAAAGTATTAAATTCACCTTTGCAAATAAAATAATAAAAATACAAATATATATAATCTATGGCATCTGTATTCACATGCATTATGCCCCTCAGCTTTATTCACCCTTGAACAGTTATGGAATTATACTTTCAGTGCAAAACGTTTTAGTTGTGCGCTAACAATATTTTTTTTGCGCCTACTCGAACCACATTTATTTAACCCTTTTTTATATTTTTATGCAAAATTTAGTAGAAATGACTAAAAAAATCTGTTTTCTTCATTTTAATGTCTGGGAACTTTATAGTGGCTTTTGATAATTTTCTGCCTTACACAAATGTGGAAAACACCTTCAATTATTAGAATCTATTGTCAGAGATCAGTAGGTTGAAAGGCAATGGACTCTGTGAAGACAGTTGATGACAGATTATTGAACTCTAATGTGTTGGCTTAGAATGTTAAATCGTATAATGCTCATTGTGTTGTTTAACTAGAAAATTTTATAGCCAGCAGAAAAGTGGCTACTTCGTTAGCTAAGGAACACACGTTCTTCTTATCCCTCAAAAAGGCTGTGATAGACGGTTTGAGAAGCTGGAGAAGGACAACTATTGAATATCTTTAGTCATCTTACATCTTATTGCATTCAGTGGAACATGAACTATGATTAAAACTCTAGACACAAAGAAAAAGATATCGAGGATTTTTATTTTCTGTCCATGAAGGAGTGGTTAAACATTCCAAAGAAGAAATTCCAGAACAAAACAATGCAGAAGGTGACTTACGAGGAACATCCTTGCCAGAAAATACATAACAAGAAAGGAAATGCTGACCACAAGGGTGTGAATATTTTAACAGTGTTTTTCATACAAAAACATTTAGGGCACTTTGATTATGTCAGTGGGCATTTTGTTTTTTTATATAAGCCTAAACCCTCACTCGTAAAATCTGGCCAGCGATGTACTGAGACAGCCATTCCTGTAACTCCTCAAGGAGACTAAGCAGGGGAAAAGGTTAGGAAGTGGTGAGAGAAAGGGTTAATTTTGATTTATCTACGTAAACTAGTAATGTATATATATTTAACTGCTTCAAATCCTTAATATCTGAGGATAGAATACATTTAATAAATGGTCTTAATTAATGGCATTGTCACTTTCCTATTTCATACTCAGAAAGTTCAAAATAAGTAAAGTCAACAGCAAGGAAAAACCTTTGGGCCAGAATTATGTTGAATCAACAGTGTATGGGTATCATAAGTTGCTGTGAATATTTGAGGAAGTGATTGGGTTTTTCAGAATGCAATCAAAATATGTAATGTATGTACATACTACAATCTAAACTCAATCACCATTCAACATGAAAAATGAATAATGGAAGAATGAATTCACTGTGAAGAATATGACAACGAATTATCAGTCAAAATTAGTTGATTTAGTGCCTGCATAAAAATGTCAGAAATTTTTTAATTATTTTATTTTTGAACTAGGGTTTTAAAAGCACGAACAGCACCGTTTTCATTTTTATACCATTTATTGCAATCATACTTTGGGTTCTGTTTGCATGTATCGGCTACAATCTAGTGCATGACGCAAAGCAGTATCACTACTAATACAATGAAAATATACAAGAAGGTGGCAAGTTTTTTGTTATGTTGTACATGTTCTACTCCATTTAATTGATTATACCAATGCATCAAATTAAAAAAGTTCAATGTGTAACATAGTAGAATCGAGTTTCCTTAACATGTGTATAGGAACAATTTTGATCCAAGTTTTTTCACACTGTTTGTGTTGTGGTCATGACTGATCTTTATGACTCAGCTGCTCCCAGTGGGCAGAACCAGTGTTGATTAAAAAGGGATTAAAGGTCTAACACAGCCGGCTCGTTTTTGTTGCACAGTGGGTGCCTTTTCTGTGGGGGCTCAGTGCTAGAGCCATGATCCTCGATTTGAGCTTGTGCCATCATTTGTCAATAGAGGATGTTGTTTTTGTCTGACGAGATGGTGTGCTGAAAGGTGAATAGAAGATCTAGTCAAAGAACTGTATGTGTTTTTATGCTGGGGCAACACCTGTTATAGCCAAAGGATTCTCCTTGTGTTGGTACATGCATTGTTTTTGGTTATTTATAAAATATATCTACCAAAAAAGTCTAGTTAGTTGTAGAATAGCGCAAATGAACAAATATAAAAATAAAGTTGTATATTGTGTATATAAAAGCCCAGTAAACTAAATGCCAATGGATGAAATGCATGTGCCACATATATCTGTTGTTGGCCATGCAGTTTTATTTCAGTTATGTTATGTTGTTGATTTCTTAGAGAAGGATTCAAAAGATACGTAGACAAAAACTTCACTACATACCAGGGAAAGCTGCTTACTAGCTATGAAAAGCTGGTTGTTAGGCCTAGCCTTGATATAATTCAATTATCCATGACATAGTTACACTGTTCTTATCTCTGGCACGCTGATACTTTCCACTGTGCATCTGTGTTTCTGATTACTTGTGGCCTTCCACATTTAGCCTTCGGATCTCTTTTGCTCCGCTTCCATAAATGGTACCAAGTCACAACCTTACCAGTGAGCGCAACTGTGCTTCCATTCCATCTGTTTTGTAATCTTGTTCATGTACATAATGTTGGAAACCTGTTGTCTTGCACAGGGGTAATAATGGTTGAAAGGCAGATGACCAGTCTCAATATGTACTGTGTAGCTTAATCTTGAAGGCCCTGGTCCCATTGCTGCTTTCACACAACTCTTTTTTCTGTGCATTTTGTTCCTGATGAGCCTCCTCTCTATGCTGATTTTTCTCAGTGAATCTTATCTCCACACTGCACACGTCTCCCGCATGTTGGAGCCCACTTTCTGCACTTGGCCACAATGTGGTTTATACACAATAAAAGCTTTCTTTGGGTCTCTTTTCTGGATGTGCTATTATGTCACATGTGGTCTTCTCTGTAAAGACGTTCTTCATGACAGCCTACTGATGTCGCAATGATCTTTGCAGTAAATGAGAACAGCAGTATATACAGGAAAGCTGCCCTGATCAGTTGTACTAAACACATAAAAAGGTAAATGTTTTTCCAGGCTGGGTTTGCTTCTAGAATCTATGAGAATTGATTTATTGAATTGTGTTTTATTATGCTTCTGCTCCGGGCTTCAAGATCATCCCCACGACAGGTGATGCAACACTTTGAGCAAAGAGAAGCTGAGGCAATAACTAG
>JAODUD010000001.1:47443833-47462999 GCA_026784285.1 Stomatorhinus walkeri | reverse complement strand
CGGTCCCCATAAGGGAAAAAAAACAGATATTTATCACATTATGGGGACATTGTGTCCCCATAAGGATAGGTATACCGCTCATGCATGCACACACACACACACACACACACACACACACACACACACTAATCTTAAGTAGCATAGCACTGTCTCTGCAGACTTCAGGGTATTAACCAGGTGAACTCTCAGGAGACAGATAGGAAGAAGGCAAGAGGAGGTGAAAAACAAACAGGCTTTATTGTGCAAATGAGGATGCAGAAGGCAAGAGAAAGGAATTTTTTGGAGTCTTATGCCAGGCTCTTCAACTCTTTACTAATTCAACTTTAAAACAAATTATTAAATGTTAAACAATAATAAACAAATAAAGAAACTATAGTTGCGATGACCTCTGCAAATACATATATCAAAATCTGTAATGCTCTATTGCAAATTAACCAATACATGATTTTGCAAGAATTTTTAAAATTCCTTTCACATTGCACAGGACAGATTAGACTCATTGCATTGTCTTTAAAGGGCTCCTAACACTTAACATTGATTGGTGATTCTCCATGTCCTAGTAGGTGCTGTAATTATGTTTGTGTCTTGTCCTTATATGACAGACTCTGGTTATCCATGTCTACGTGCTGCTGTCTTGAGGTTTCCCTTTCCAATAGGGGGTTAATCCAGAGAGCCTCAGAACAAGCTGGGTTAGGGGATTCTTTTCTGAGCTCTAGGGATTTAAGCGCCTTTTGATGCCAGGAGAGGGGGATAGTTTTTTATACCCAAATGCTAATTATTCATGTCTGTTTGTTTTAATTCTGTGCTGCATGCTTTACTTTAGGTTTTTTCTTTGAGCAAGAATGATCTTGCAGGATTCTCCTTTTAATATATATATTTTTTTCCTTTGGGAGTTTTATTCTGGAAGGATGACAGAATAAAATAATTTATGTTAATTTTCTGCAAAACGGTAGCTTGTTAATGAGATGTTTAGTGTGTAAGTGTAGTGAGTCTGTTTGTGTGTGTGTGTACGTGCCTTGTGATGGACTGACATCACATGTAGGGTGTTACCCTAACCTTGTGCCCTGTGCTTCATCGATAGACTCCAGGCCCCCCGACAACCCTGATTAGAATAAGCAGTTAGAAGTTGTATGGATGGATGGATGGATGAAAAATTAAATGCCTTAAGTGAATTTAGTTTGGCCTTCCTGAAATTTCTTCTCTCTTTTTATGTTTACAGCCAAAAAGTTGAAAGTGTTTTTTCAACAGAGAGTCTCCTGCTGCCCCTTGCTCGCTTAATTACAGCAAACTGGGTCATGTATTGAGAGTGTCTTTCACTTGTATTATTATTCTGTTGCTTAGCAGACACTTTTATGAAAAAGGACTTACAATGCTGTCCATTTACACAGCCGAGTTTTTTTTTACTGGAGCAGTTGAGGTTGAGTTCCTTGATCAAAGGTGTAACAGGAGACCATCCTGGTCGTGAGCAAGGAATCATCAAGGTGCATATTTGTGACCTACAGAAGAAGCAGCAATGATTTTAACATTTTATGACGAGTAAATTCAAACACTACAAAACTTTTTTTTTATCCACTTCAGTTTAGATTTTTTTTTTCTGAATGTGCTTTTCATCTTAGACATGAATGTAGCACTAAATTATTCAGGTGCTTAACAGACACTTTTATTCACAACCACTTATGTCTTAGGACATTCACCTCTTTAAACAGTCAGCGATATATAACTGAATCAGTTTAGGTTAAGTACCTTCCATGAGAACAAACACTTATATTTAGTTGCTTGTCTGATGATTTTATCCAAAGCAGCATACAATTACCTATTTTCACAGCTAAATATGTTATTCCAGCCATTGAGGTTAAGTACCTTGTTCAAGGGTGCTATAGCAGAGCTCCATCTTGGGACTTGATTGAGCTGTGCAAACATCATACAACCACGATGCCACCTGCTGCCAGAATGCGTAAGAACAAAGGATCCTTTTGACATGGACCTGACACCTCTCATGATAAAGTTCCGTAACTTATATGCCAAAAATCTACGCTATGGTTTTGTAAAAGTACATTTTACTTTCAGTTTATCTCTTTTTTTGCTTTGCATTTTGTGTTATTTTTGGATATTTTCAATGGATCTTTTGTAGTTTTGTTATGTTTATATATTGACAGATTGAAATAAAGTGTAGGATTCTGCTGTGAGCCAACATGGCCAGCTGTCCTGAGGTCACCAGGGACACTCTTTATTTCCACTTGTGTCACACCAGAGTTTTTATTATGTAGATATAGACTGTTACAACATTTCAGGAAGTATTTTTTGCTTCTCATCTTCTTGTCACAGGTAGTCACTGTAATTCATGTTTGGGAGCTGTATGTCTGTTCTGATCTCAAAACCTCAATAAGACAAATACATTTCACCATGACATATAGGGAATAGGAATATTGCAATAGTTCCCCTTTCCCCCCTTTTATGGTGAATCTGGGGAGAGGTCAGAGTACAGATTAGCTTTAGGTTCTCTTCAAAATGAATTCTATTGTTTATTTTTATTGTTTATTTGTGGGTACTGTTGCTTCCGTGTGTCGGGAGCGTCGTCCACCAGCTTCACCATCATGAGCAGTTTTTTACTTAAAAAGGAATGCAGCTAAAATTAATTGTATGATTTACAGACATATGGTTATAATAAAATTTGGCTGTTATTTTGAGTGTAATTAAGCTTGTGAGATTTTTAAGTAAATTGTAGCTCAGATTGCTTTAACATCTGTAGTTTTAGCATTGAGATTAATGTTTGGATTAAAGTAATCAAAAGTGCATATTAAAAAGGCTCCCTGTATTATAAAACTTATCTAGTAAATCTCTGAATAAAACAAAAAACATTTTCATTAATCTGGATCTGGATCAATCTGGATACTTGGTTTCCTGCAAAACTAGTATTTTGTGGGGTTATTTAGTTCTCCCTTGTTTCTTATGAACCAGAAATTAGTTTAGCTATTCTTCCTTATAAGCTATTCCTTATCGTGTTCTCTGTTACGTATACTTGCACTGTGTCTTGCAGCAAAAATGACTTCTATTGTACAGTTGTGGGCTGGTCTGCTCTGGGCTCATTGTGGCCATATTGCTTCAGCTTCCCTCGTGTAAAAACGTGGTTGTCCTGTTTATAGAAAATTTAATCAGCCTTTTTGCATCCAGCGTCAGTTCAGTGCAACCGTGATAAAATTCATTCCAGTTTTCTCAGGGATGGAGATAGGGGGTGGGTGGGCATTGTTCACTTTGTTGCAGTTTTCCCAGTTAGTGGTCTGGTACTCAGCTATGGAAACAGGTGTTAAGTCCTCGATCAAGGTTTTAATATGCATGAAAGGAGCCCCAGCTTAGGGTGTAATGAAACGTCTGGGTAGAGGGGTCTCAGAAAGTGACAGTTAGACTGATACAGTTATTAAGACTGGGGAATAACACAGTATGGTTGGCGGAGTTGAGCCTTCTCGGATCCTACTGATGGCATCATGATTATGAAGCTCCATGCTGATGATATGTTGTCACATAGAACAGATGTTGCACACAGATGCACACACATACACAGACACATACACATACTTGGCCTTCTGTACTAAGGCATACTTTTCTGTCTGTAAGGTTTCTTGTACTGATCAATCTAGGATAAAGCTGCCTCCATCTCAAAATGAAAAATGTGAGTTTTGTTGTCTTTTTGGTTTCTTGATCATCCCCTGTTGTGTTGTGGGCTAACAGCTGTTCATTTTATGGGTCTGACTGCATTACATTATACTCATGCTATGCTTACGGATGTATTGGGGTATCCCAGTGTGCAGAAGAAGCCCATATGGTATAGCGACAGCCAGCAACCTGCAGGGCCTAAAAGCTGGAATCTTCATGTTGTTCAGATGATCATCAGCTGATGATCTCAAATTACACCACTTAAAATCATAAAGCTCTCTGTCTTTGCGTTCATAAAGCTCTCTGTCTTTGCCTGTGTTCATGTCTTTAATGGATTGTCAGACAAAACACTGCACTCATACATTAGAAGGCCCTATTTATGTCTGCTGCTCATTTTCTTTTAGGGCTTAGTCAGTAAAAGGACTAATTATTACACATTACGTGGTATAATGTGATGAGTTTTTTTGTGACTACAAAGAATGTGTATCATCAATGTGTTTATACCTGTATAAACAGTAAAACATACATATGAAAAACCACAATATTTATGATCGTGTTGAGAATTAGCACAAGGCTATGCAGGTTCAACTTTGAAATGAACATTTCTCTTTTCCAGGCCAGTTATATCTTTTCGCATGCTGCTAACTTTGCATGAATTTTGAAACCAGGCGTTCTTTGCTAGTTCTATCGGGCAACAGGGGTGTATTATGCCATTCATTGCATTTGACATTTGTTGCAGTTGACCAAGGAAGTGTAATTACTGCAGCCTCTCCCAGGGAGAGGAGTGTCATGACAACGCGGCTCTGTTTACCGGTCTTGGTAGCCCCCACACTAATACAGCGCTGCTTTGTTCGCTGGAGCTTCAGCATTCTTTGGATGTTTCCCAAAAGAGGAAAAGTCTCCTGTACGCTGTTAGATCTGATCAGTAAACTGTTGATGCTACAACTGGTTGATTGGGAGTGTTAGCTTTATAGCTTTATGCCTAATTTGTCAGAGTGCTGAGCATTGGCCCTCACCTTTTGGTGTCACATGCAGCTTTTACTGGCTTTGTACATTTGATTCTCCCCCCTGCTACTTTCCAGCACTACTCGAGGGAAATCAATGACCCCATACTGTGCCCACCAGTAGGCCCGTCTCACTCACCATCCTCATCAGTGCATCTTTTCTGCTGCTCGGTGGACCTTTTGCTCAGTAGTATGAACCTTCTTTCCATCATGTTAGTTTCTGTCCAAGCTTATACAGTGATAAGAAAATGAGTGGCTGAAAGAAAAGGAAGAAAAAAGCAAGTAATGCTATTGTACAATGATGGGCAAGGAAAGATGCCTGTCATGTTAGAGATATCAACTGTATAAACTGTAAAAATATATTGATGTGTAGAACCACATTGATAAATACTGTACTAGGGAGCTGTGATACATACTATATTAAATGGTAGATGTTTATGTCAACCACAGGGAAAAGAGCCCAGAACAGGTCTGAAATCGAGTGTGTTCCAAGTTATTTCTGGCAAAGGTTTTATATTACTTGGCTAAAAGAAATCCTGAAGTATTTTCCCAAGTTCCTCTGGGTCTGAAGGAGATAGCATTTTCTGTGCATCCTTTATAAAAATATGCTAATCTCCAGACACACCAGGGCCGCTTCCAGGCTTTAATAATCCCCTGATGTGATACATTAGGAAGCGCCCTGGCTCTCCCTCTTTGTTGCATTGCCAACACGCCACCCCTCCTCAGAAGCACTTTCTGAACCACCTGCCTCTCTTATTCTCTCAGCCATGTCTCCCTCAGCTGTCACTCTCTCACGGCTCCTCACTTTTTCGCCCCATCACGCCTGATTTCACTTTTACCTGTTCACACCTGCTCACTGCCTCGCCTGTGCACACCCGATCCATACCTGCACTAAATGTAATTGTCAGCGTTATTGGGGGTTATGTCATTTGGAAAGGGGGTGGGGGGGGGGCATATATCCCCAGTGCATGCCTATGTGTGGGCTAACATCTTTAGATGATACCGTCTCCAGGGTAGGGTTGTGTGTCACACTGTTTTGTAGGATAGCTCAAGCTATATTTCAGTACAAATTACTTTGTTTTCCCTACATAAGATACAAATAGTTTTATCGAGTCAGAATTAGTGAAAGAGGGATTTGCAACTAAGTCACAATGATGTTCTTATTTTCTATTCTTAACCCCACATAACAGCCATTCTTGGTTTTGAGGTGACAAGTGAAAAATTGGCACCTATGTAAGTGAAATGACCTTCCTGGGCCATGGCTGGAACTTGAGATAATATATTTAGAATTTTATTTATAACTCAAAAAACCACTTATCTTGTGTAGGGCCTCAGTGAACCTGGAGCCTGTCCTAGACAGCGCTGGGCACAAGACAGTGGAACACTCTGGACAGGATGCCAGTCCATCGCAGAAAAAGTTAACTAGCAATATGATTTGCAAGTATCTTATTATTTTTGCGGTTGACTGATGCTTTAAAATATTGTGATAAAGGTAAATGAAATTACGTTCTCATACAAATATTTTTGGGTTTGAAAATGAATTGTCTACATTTTGTTAACTACTCATTCTTTAAAATGTCCCTCTCAATACTCATATTTGGCTCCATGTAGTTATTACTATTTATTGAATCATTTTGAAAGCATCAGAATCAATATGGGCCTCACCAGTATGTTGTTGTTAGTAATTGTCTACATTTGACGCTGACAATTTACGTAAATAAATTACTATCGCTTTAGATATGGATTTTTATACGTAAATATGGTCATGCCTATTTTATGTAGAAAGGAATCAATGGCACCCTAGCTGTGTAGGATTCAGAATGTTGTGATTTTAATGTAGCTTGGTAATTGATTAATTTTAAGTCTCAGCTTCATTGCCTGGGTATTGCTTGTACGGGTGCTCAGTTTTTTAAACTTTAGTTTTACACTGCGTGTATATATGTGTGTATTTATGTATGTATGTTGGTTTGTATGCATGTATAAGCATTTTGTTTATGTATTGAGTTCTAGGCCCTTTGTCTGTTGCCTCACAGATTGATGCTCCTTGTATGCATAACTACTCAGTGCCTGTATGCCTTGTGTGTCTGTGTTGCTGTTTCTTTGCAAAATTGAGGAGAGAGTGTCTGGCCATATGTGTTATTCTATTATTTAATTGATAAATGGGTGTAATGACCCCACTTAATAGCAAACAGACTCTGTGTGACAGTAGAGACAGACACTTCTGTCTGTAATAACTTAGGCAACCAGGCAGAGAGCAGTGCTGTAGTGGATCTAATAATCATCGGCTTCAAAATGGGTTTTTATGAAGTAGTATTCCTGTGTAACTGTGGTCAATGTGCCAATTTTGTGACGTGTTTGCAATGCATACAGGAGACAGGAAGGGATGGACCTGTGGAACTTTGCAACAAAATGAGAGAAAGAAAGACTGCAAAGATGGTTATTTTCCGCACCCTTCCAGACAGGGATTAATGGAGAGCCCTCTGTAGCGAAGGAGCTCTCTAGTTAGAGTCCCCACAGTATTTTAATAAGTGAGCAGCGTCATGAAAATGTACACAGGCTGATGAATATTTTAGCATGTTTCAAAAGCTCGTGTTGAGGCATTGTGCGAATAGGGAGAGGAATAGTCAAAAAGAGATGTAAGACAAATGTTGCATTTCTGGGGAATCACTGGTGTTAGAGAACTGTGTGCTTCTCTTAGAGATTTAATCGTGTTTAATGACTCCCCACCATAGCCAACCTGCTTCCAGCAGGATGATGATATCATTGACTACTGACATATAAAATGGCCCGTTTAATCATTCTGTGAAATTCAAATTAATGCCTGGTTTAACCCAATGAGAGCCAAATCAACAGCTAGGAAGTGGGTTAAACCAGCTATGATTGACAGTCACTGCCATGTTTCCCCTATAACTAACTGCAATGGCAGCATTAGTCCTGCAGTAAAGCTGTTAGCAAATCCCCTTTCGGGGATTGTGTTTGTGAGTAAATCCCCTATTACGATGTCATGTTGTTTATAGCTGCCTCATTTTAATACATGAATATACAGTACCTATGTATACAAATGTATTACTCATTACAATCTTCACACTCTTTGGAATCATTGTACCATCTGCGGAGTCATTGTACCATCACCTACAAAACCAGGCATTTCTATACTTTATTTTATAAACAAAATACGTAAGTCATTCAGATCCATTAAAAACACATTTGAGAAACAAATTGTTAACATCACATGCTGAATTCAAGAGTTTCCATGCTTAGTGAATTTCAGCAATAGTTATTATCAGAGGGGCTGGAGGTGAGACCCATAATGGTGCGATATCTCTTTAAACATTGCTTTTAGTGGTTCTTGTTATCTTCCTTCTTGCTGGTCCCTTTTGACAAAAGTACATTGAGAGTATTTTTCTGCATCCATCCCTGTTACTGTGCAAATGGCCAGCTAAGCCTTTTTTAAACCATTCTGTGTTCATGCAGATTGGGCACGGGTCAGCAATGCATGTAGCTTTCTGTAAGTGTGCGGGTCATACGATGCCCAAAGTTATCTACCTCACATGTTAATGTGTCTGTTAGCTGAATATATTTTACGTGAATTATGTTGAGAAAAGGGGTTTCTGCATTTCAGTGCATGTTTCTGTGTGTGAAATCTAGGTTTTGGCAAACATGTAGCCAATCCCAGGAAGCTCTGGAGAGGATCACACAGCAGTGCGCGCACACTGGCACACGCGCACACGCGCACACTCATACTTACAAAAGGGAATTTAGATACACTTCTAACTTGCATGTGTTTGTGACAAAGAACGGTGTGCGCTGTACTCGATGTTTAAATTATTAACAGGGTAAAGATTCAAAAAATGATGATTTTCAAGATTTGACAATCGCCGCGTTAGGAACGCACATCAAGCAGAATTCTCTGGAACACATAAGGCAGATTAAAAATGAATGCTAGGGAAATGCAAATAAAACTTTGAATTTCACGGCAACTTTAGCTTTGTTAGGAGATGATGTAAAACATGACACTGCGTAAGACGGAAATGGAATGAAACATTGGTTCTTTAATATCCTGTCTAATGCTTCAGTTTCATATTCAGTTAAGTAAGATTAGTTTGAGAGGAGATTTAATGGCCTGAAACACAGCATCTTTTTTACATTGGGAAGTTGCCGGGCTTCATATTGCTGCGAAACAGGCTTTTAAATAGAGTATTGATTTTCCTGGTTCCCCTTCCTGGATTGTGCTGAATCCCCATCAAAACTGCAAATCGTCCCCTGGCTCTATGCTCCTATTGGCAGCTCCCTCTCTGGGAGCAGTGCTGGGTCTGTGCTCGGAAAATATGGTGCAGAGATGGAATAGCAGCCTCCATGTTTAGATGGGGATGAAGATGTGATCTGCGTGGATGATGGATGTGGTTGTTGAGATGGCTGAGATGTTTATATGCAGATTAGATACAGGTCTTCTTGTTTATATATAGATGGAGAGCACAGTTTCGGCACGTTTACGATTCCGTTTTGAGGTGGTGCTGTTTTGGCAGTACTTATTGGTTGAAATCTTTCCTAAGATCTCATGATAAATGTGATTTGGTGTTTATTTCAGTGTGTCACATTTTACAAATACTTTTAATGTATCTTTAAATGTTGTCAACTGGAAATACATAACATGATCTTATCTATCTCAGTTTTTTTTAGTACATTGACTTCCTACAGGGGGCAGCACAGTGGTTCAGTGGTTAGCACAGTCAGGTCACACCTCTGGGACCTGGTTTAAAGCCTCCACCAGGGTTCCATGTGTGTTGACTTTGCATGTTCTCCCCATGTCATCGTGGGGTTTCCTCCGGGTACTCCGGTTTCCCTACACAGACCAAAAACATGCTGAGGCTAATTGGAGTTACGAGAATGCCCGTATGTGTGCGTGTGTGAGTGAATGGTGTGTGAGTGTGCCCTGCGATTGGTTGGTTTGTGTCTGAATAGGATAAGCGGTTTCAGAAAATGGAAGGATGGATGGATGACATCCTACAGCATTTGAATCAGCTGCGGACAGTAGCGAATGCTAATGCTACCTTCCATCAGTAGCTAGCCAAGAAAAAGCCTGCGTGTGCGTACTTAATAAATTAAATCTGTCTCTTCCGTTATATTATCACACATATAAAAATGGTTAGACATCAAGTCATTAATTAATGTGTATATGACCCCAAAACTTAATCTGTAACAGAATTTACACTTTGTTCCCCTCAAAGGGTAACAGCTGATGTAAACATAAATTAGAAAGGATCATTTATCTGCACTGTGAAAGGAAACGAAGCCAGGCCATGGTTAGGCATGCTGTTTGCTGAGCACGGCATCAGCCCCGAGTCTCCAGATAGTGAAATACAGTCAAAGGGAAACATCCGGAAGTATGACGATAACATCGCCTAGCTGTTGTGCACAGAGCCCCTTTTCAAACAGGGCGATGCCTTTTTCCAGCTCTTGTGCTGTGGAAGAACAGAAACGGCAATAGAAATGCCAAGTAGTGTGTGACTGTGATACAACCTGATATGGGCTCCTGCCTTCCTAAGCAGCAAACGTATGATTTTGAGAAAGCCAAAGGAGCCAATTGCATCGTCCAGTACCAAGAATAAATGTTACAGCACTAAAAATAGATGTCAGTTAGTTGTTATATAATGGCTAATGATGCCACACATGACAGAGATTGTAACGATAAGCCTAGTTTACTTAAATAGTAAGCTTTCGTGTTTCTAAAGTCATTTTTTTTCCCTGTTAGCACGATGAAATGTATTTTCATCAGGTACTTGTTAATAATGATATAGATTTTATTGTTAAAGATAAAACATATGAGGGTGCTCAAATAAATAGCATTTCATATTTAGATTTGCCATTAAAGACTGGGTAGGAATAATTCCTCAGTAATAATTGCTTATCTGTGGAATTAATTAATTAATGCCATGTGATATTCTACATACCCTTAAATATATGTGGTTTATGCATTATGTGTATCATAATATGGTCCCTCTCCATCAGAGCCACCAGTGTGCAGTTTACACTTACTCTTGGGTGAAAGGACCTAAAATGCTGATGGCTCTTTCTGAGCTGAATGCCCTGATTCAGATAACTGTCTAATTAGATCACAGAATTCTTAATATCCTTCTAGTCTCATATTTACTTTTTATATTCAAGAAAACATATGACGTCCAAAAGTGTAGGAGGACATATGGGCAACAACTCTGTCACAGAAGGGGAAAACACCCATGGGAGAGACAATGTAAACACAGGAAAGACGACAGAGATATCAGAGAGATATTACTGAATGCATCTGTTCTTACCATTTATTGATTGGCTACAGCTTTAGTTGATCTTTTTACATGAATTTGCTTCACTTGTTTACCCAAATAAATATTGCCCTGAAGAAATCCATGCACTGCACCCTATATAAGTGGACCACAGCAGGCAGGCTTGAACTTTTTTCTTCTTTTTTGTGTATACAATGGCAACACAAAATTGTTGATGGGCATGGTACATATTACAATCAAAAAGAAGCTCCTATGAGCGAGATTAGCTGACACAGTTCTATATGTCAAGTCCATAGTACTCTGTATTTACGCATTCGAATTTTGCTGAAAGGTTTAATATACATTATCGATTGGTAGGCCATCCATTATACTTTTAAGAGTATTTTAAGTCTGAATCAATTTCGCTATGTTCATGATCTGAGCTGGCAGGTTGGGCTCCCTGGTCTCAGTGTCTGATATTTGTATTACTTTGTATGTGCCCTTTTCACTGCACAGTGCTCCCTTGATTTGGTTCCCGCCCAACAGATCCACAGTGCAGCTGTGCTGACACTGATTTGTGTCCCCTCTGTGACTAATCTACATTATCTCCCCTCAGCACACTAGATACATACAGAGAACTGCAATCTGCTCTGCTATCACTGGTCTGGAATTTTCACACTCAAAATTTTGGCCTGGAAAATGTTCATGATGAAAAGCACGGAAATCAAAGTGCACTGTATTCACTGTGTGTTTGAAACAGCAGACAGAGGTGGTCTGTGTTTCTGTCTGGCTTAAAAACACACTTCATTTTATTGTATCCGTCCTTCTATCAATTTGCCATAAAGGCTGGGTCACTGTCAGCTGAGAGCCTATTCTAGCAAGCAGAAAGTAAAAGACCAGTGTGGCCAGGATGCTGCTCTGTCACAGGGCAGGCCCTCCCGCGCAGACAGACAATTTAAATACACCATTGATTGTTTAAATCCTTCTAAATCCTTAGGAAAATTCATCAAGTCTTAATAAATAATTGTAATCCCTTTTAGGACACACAAATCATTCTAATTTATTCTTTTTTTTGTGCAGATGAAAGAGAAGATGTTCAAAAGAAAACTTTCACAAAATGGATAAACTCTCAGTTTGCTAAGGTAAGACATGCTCCCAGGGAATTTTCTTAAAAAGCTTCTCTTTTGATTAATGTCTTTTGATTTGCACACGTTAAGCAGAGACTGAGGTTTCTCAATTCTTCTGGAAATAACGGTGACGAATCCTGTACCACACTGTTGTCATGGCAAAGCCCAAGCGGACAAGTCATCGTCACGCCACGTCAGGAAAAATGCACTGTTGTCATGGCATGACGTGTGAGGGATGATAAAGAGGGAAGGGAGGGTCAGAGTGGGGAGGGAAGGGAGAAGGCAGCAGTGTGCCCTAAGCAGTGTGCCCTAAGCGGTGTGCCCTAAGCGGTGTGCCCTAAGTGGTGTGCCCAAAGCAGTGTGTCCTAAGCGGTGTGCCCTAAGCGGTGTGCCCTAAGCAGTGTGTCCTAAGCAGTGTGCCCTAAGCAGTGTGCCCTAAGCGGTGTGTCCTAAGCAGTGTGCCCTAAGCAGTGTGCCCTAAGCGGTGTGCCCTAAGCGGTGTGCCCTAAGTGGTGTGCCCTAAGCGGTGTGCCCTAAGCAGTGTGCCCTGAACATGTTTAACTCAATTAATGTGCAACAAGGACAGAGTAGTGGTGCACTTGGAAAATGCAGCAGAGGGCTATCAGTGTGGCCTCAGAATTGATTAACAAGTACTCTTATTGCAGGAGGAGGTTTTTAACATTACCACTACGTTGTGAATATGAATGAGGATTCGCAGTCTCTCATCAGATTACTCAGCACTCCAATGCCCAATAGTTTAAATCGGACAGGTATTCTGCTAAACACAGAGCTGTCTGTCTGCTAATAACAGTCAGTTAACACAATTTCTTGGGGCTAAGTTTAGTGTCTAATTTACAGAAACAAGGATAGCGCTGGAGGTCTAGGTTACCTTTGCTTTAACTGAAGTATACATGTCATGAAAGTAGAGGACAATTAGTATCTGATCTGGCAACAGCTTTGGCTTATCGTGTTTCAGTGTAGAAATGGTTTTATAGGTAAACGTGAGTTGCATAGGTGTAGCTGTTACTGACATTCAAAAGTGTCTGTGTGTTCAAAAAATTTAATGAGTACTGCTATGTTTGTGCCTTCAACAATGTCAGGAAACGTGCCTCGGGTGCCATGACAAGCATTTTTTTGTCATTATTGTAGTCAGATTTGCTAGAGACAGAGGGAATTAAGTAGCTCTTGGGTTAGACTGGGTAGTGGTGGTGACAAACTTGTCGAGTGAGAATGATAAACAGAGTCAGGTAGAAGCCACGATGGCCAAGTGATTAGCAAAAGAAGAAATGTTTGTAAGGGGTGAAGATCTGCATTAAAGGTGCATCTGAGGACATGAAATACATTGGTAGCAGAAGGGAATAGATTGAGCACAGCACTCTTAGACTAAGAAGAATGTGAATAGAGTAGTTGGAGATGAAGAATTAGTGAGTGCAGAAGTAATTGAAGAAGGGAAGGGGAAGTGACATGTAAATAGACAGAACAAAATCAAATTCACTTAAGATAGACCACATATAAATCCCCAGTGTGGCATAACTGTTATGATTAAGCTGTGATTCAAGATTCGTTGTGTTTTATTGGCCATGTGCAACAAGTGCATTGGAAAACTTACTCACCTGAAGTTATCAAATAAATAAATGAATAGACAATAGACATGCAATAGTGCGATGAAAGCAGGTACCACTTATACATTACAATTCGCATGAAGAATTAAAAAAGAGAGAATGTGGATATTGTAGAATGTGACAGTAGAAGGGGAATATTATTTGAGTTGAATATTAAATGAGTTGTAAAGGAATACTGTAGTAACTGAAACGGATAGTGTGAAGTGAGAAAACTGGAGAATGTCCTGCTTTCTGTGATAGGGGTTATTAGTAGACCAATCACAGCTGCTCCTGATTTTTAGTTAAAAAATCTTGACGAATTATTATGCTGACTCAGATTTTCTTTGTTAACAGATATTGTTTCCTTATGTACAAGGTGTTTCTCCCATGCTTAAAAGAATGTATATTGAATTTCGCACAATAATGAAGTCCTAGGAGTTTATTATATCTCGGTCACAACATTAATTCTTCCTTTAATGTCAGAATAACCACTCGTTATGTCTTTAATTGAGTTGTGTCCCCAAACACAGGCAAGTTATTTCCAGCTAAAGAAAGGAATCCTGAGAATAATTTCCATGTTGTTGCGGCAGGAACCGCAAACAATGGTTCTTCTCTAATATAATGGTTCTTATATTACACAATAAGATGACGTTTACTGGGAATGTGCCCACATAAGTTTGAACTAGATCCTAGTTATTTGGCATGATGTTCACAGACAATACCCTGATCTGCCAGAAGCAGCACTGGCCTTCTTTTGCCTCCTGCATCAACGTAATTGTACAAGTCAGCTTCTTGTGTTCTCTTCGATCAGCAATCAAGACCAATAATCAGCCTCTGCTGGAGGTAGGGGTAAAACGTCCAAGCTGCCATCTCAGACAGTGTTGTGATTTATAAAGTCCTGAACCCAAACCTGGCATTCTCATTAACTTATTTTAAGGCTTATTTTAATTCATTGCGATGCACTGCCTACCATAGATTTTAACTGCTGCGTCTGAAAGCTATTTGCAGTTTTGTTTTTGTGGTGTTAAGGTGATGGGAGAAGATGCCTACAGATTTGGTAAAAGATTGCAGTATTTGGTTGTGGTGGACCTCCTTAACTGGATATTTATTACTATGTCAGTTGGATGACGAGCATTATGGTACAGCTGGTCAGTACGTCTCTGGAATCCCATCCTCAGTGTTCCCCAACTTTGTGTTCTAGGTTGCCTGAGATAGGCTCCAGGCTGTCTGCAGTCCTCACCAGGATAAGGGATTGAAAGATGGATAGATGGATGGGTGGCTAAATGAAACAAGAAACTGCTGACTCAGCAAATGGCAATTGTTGAACAAGTATGCCCCACGTTGGGATTGTGTGGCAGGGGCACGCATTTGAGAATGTGGCGGCGAGCTGAACAGAAAATTGTCCCCCTTTAATCTTCCGGAGGATTACTGGAGGTTTAAGGTGTGCTGTTGTCATGGTTACCATGAATCTGGTTGTTATACTGAGGATTTCTCTCTCTCTGCCTCATCACCCGATAGATCCTGACAAAAGCAAACTAATAAAGGCCGGAGATTCCATCATGACATGCGGGGCAAAATCAGGAGGGATGTTTCTGTATTCCATACGGCAGCTTCAGAGTCAGTGAGGAGCAAAGGGGAGGGACCAGGGCGCCTTAACTGGCATTCCCATGCTGACAGAGACAATGGCAGAATCGAACAGCAGCCATGCATGTTACGGTTTACGTATCACCGTCTGCTCCGGAAAACAGCAACCGATGAACAGACCACACATAAGCGTTGATATATAAAATATGAAATAAGCTCGCGTCCATTCTGACATGCAACACTACTCTGTAGGGGTATGTGATTTGATGATCTTAGATCATGAACAATTAAAATGTCTCCACAATCTGCCTGTACAGAGAGATCGTTGGTATTGTGCTGCAGTGCACATCCTATCAGTTGCAGTGCTATGGCTCATACATGCGTCTAAAGCCAAATCATCTTCGACACACCAATAAACTGGTAGTAGCACGCAACAGGTTGTGCTTTCTGGATTTCTCTCCTTTTCACGACCTTGTCACAACACGCAATGCACAACATGCAACACATTCCCTGTTTGACAATGTAGAGGCATAGAGGACACAGAGGAGTTGGGCCTTAAAATTAATTCATCATCGGTAGTATGGAACTTGTTCGGATTTTCCAAAACCAGCACAGTGTAACCAACAGTTACTTGACAGATTTGCAAAGATAAGGTTCGCAAGTCGGATGGCGCCACAGCAAATCTCTGTAACCACCTCAAAAGAACATACCTGAAAGAGTATGCTGAGTATGTTTTAGTTTTAGATTTTGTTACCGTATTTAAAATAGGAAGTAGCTTGGTTGTACTGTTTAGTAACTTGCAAAATAGATTGTGATCCTGTCAAAAAAAAAAATCACGATATGATATTTTTGCCATATCGCAAAACCATCAGTAACTTTCATTAGTAACAATACCTTAAGTGGGAAAAGGTTTATCTGTATTTTGATACTTTTGTAGTACTTTTCATTCCAAAATTCTAACGTACTGATTAATATACAAGAAATGTGGATAGCAGTCACTTGGTTTAGTGTTTTATTACAGCTTTTGGAATTAGAGAAAGTTAAAGCCGCATTGGATTTATTATTGTATATGTTGGTTATTGTATATGTTGTAACTTTATCTTTAGTTCACTAATTGTTTGCTGAAATGTTGCTAAACAATGATGCTGAGTCCCAATAAGATGCGTTAGACTCCCCTTCACACAGTGATCTCAACACATATTCAAGTCCTAGTGATATACTGGAGAGTGAGTGAGCGAGCGAGCGAGCGAGAGAGAGAGAGAGAGAGAGAGAGAGAGATAATCTTGCACTACATATGGAACTGTCCAGAAACATATTCAGCCTTGAAGTCTAATAGAACTTAGAGAGGCCTTCCCAGAGGCCAGAAAGGATATAGAATTAGAAAGAGTAGTGGGAGAAAGAAGAAGATATGGAGAAATACAGATCTAAAGAAGGATGAGATGAAAGTGATGGATCTGTGCTGATATGACACATGCATAGAAGCCATTTTCAGGCTCCCTGCTCTTTAAAAAAAGTGACAAGGTATTTTCTTTTTTTCTCACACCTAGTGTGATATTCTGGTTTCAATAAAGAAGCCAGATTGAGCTCTAGATCTTCCCACACAGGTGTCAGAATTTAATAATAAGAATGCAAGAAATTATGGAGAAGGGAGATGAGTTGCTGACTGACTCACAATTTCAATCTGGTAGGAATAAACACACACACCAGATCATATCACCAGAATATTCACATACACACGCGCTGACCCCCACTTCCCCCACACATGCTTATGCATTCAGAATGTTTTTGGGGATCATGTGTTAAATGATGGAAATACTTGAACAGGAAATGACACGGGCAGTAGTGAAGCTGAGTGGACCAATTAAGAAAAAAGAAAAACAGCACAATTTCATTATGCAATCTGTTTGTGTTTTGGGTATTTTGTTAAATAGGATTTATAGGAAATGCTCAATTCATGGTGGCTGGATAGGTTGAAAATGCAGTCAGCAGTCTAGGACATTTACATGTTTAGATAGCAATTAAAGGCCAACTGTCATTGGCATGAGCAATTTCTTACATAGAATACTGATAAGAATTTGTTGAACTTGTTAAGCCGGAGTGTAAAACTCCTGGTCACTGAGACCATAGGGTATACTGTTTCTGTCCTTTCTCATATCTGTGTTGTTTTATTGAAGTTGTACCAGCTGTAAGTTGTTAATTGAACAACTCTAAGTGCTGCAGACACTGCACCCCAAAAGGACCAGGGTTTCCACACCCTGAGAATTTTGTGGCAAGATAAAAGACTGGTCAGAGGAGGTGGTTTAGACTCAGCTGTGAGATGTGTTTATTAAGGCAGCAGAAAAACAGAACAAAGGAAGGCATCGACTCAAGGTCAGTACTAGGTCTTGGTGTGGGGCCTTGACAGCTGAGTACAGCCAGGTCAAGGCTGTGTGTATCTGTGACAGCGGTGCTTCTGCAGGCAACTGTCATCAGGTGGAACAGCGGGGGGCTGACGGCTTGAAAAGAGTTGCAGGTGGGTGAGTTGATCAGCCTTCAGCTATTGAGTCTTGAGGTTTCTATCCAGCAACGCTACGCCCAGCCACTGGTCGCTGCTGCCCTCGTGGCCATGCTGCCTCAAAAATGGCCTCAGTGATGTCAGAGCTGTACAAGGTCTTTGGTAAACAGCCATATTTAAACAGGCTATAATTATGAACAGAGTAAGCAGATTAAACATTGCTCATTTGAGTGGATATGAATAAGTTAAGAAAACACCCTAATTTGGTGAAAAGTTCAAAAACGGTAGATGAAGGGCCCTGTGTGAATTTTGTCCCTCTCAGAACTCTGTTTATATAGCTATACAAAGAGACTCTGCGTTTCTTTTATCTACCCAATTCTCAGGAACTCAGTTGATGCATCAGTGGGGCACCACAGTATTGGGAATTCGTATTACAACATGCGCTGTGTCTATAGAGGAAACTCATACATTCTGAATGTTTTATACAATAAAACCAGACTATACAATCCTGGGTCTGCCTTACAAACAGGATGTGTGGCTTATGATGGATTATGCTGAAAATGGCTAAAACCCCAATCATTATACCAGAGATGTCATCATAGTTACTGAAGATATTGTATGCATTAGTTTACCTTCAGTCCCTAAGGTCGAAACTATAACTTTTAGCGTTGGTTATTTCCTGTTTGCTGTGGAGTGGTGTCTCTGAGGTTAAGGATCTGTGGTCGCAATTGGAAGGTTCGAGTGATCCTACTCCATTGGGCCCTTGAGCAAGGCCCTTAACCTGCAATTGCTACTTCCTGCGTATGATGCTAATTTATATCCAGCCCTACAAGGAGGTAGGTACCCCAACTTAAAGGGAACATTTGGGGGTTGGTCACAGGACTGGCACTGCGGCCAAAACTTACACTGTTTCACTCGTACTGGTGTTTTGCTTAGGTATCACCCGTTACACGAATGCACTTAGGTTCCCACGCCTGAGGTGGTAATCAGCGCACGCTCCTTACCTTTGAGTGTAGGGCTAGGCGATATCATATCGATATGAATCATCAGGGTGACGAGAGGCAAAACATTTGGCCAGATGCCAGCTTTTAGGTACTGCATGGATGTTTATTTACGCCGACAATTTGGTGAGCAGTTTAGTAGTACAGCTAAAATATTAGTGAGGCATTTTATGATGCCCAAAAGTTAGTAATCAGTATAAATTTGGCATATCCTTATGTTTAATAAATGTGTCAGACTTCAAACTGCTAAACGAACCACCCCACCACAGACCTTGTTTATCCACAAGACCTCTTCATTTAAAAGATTTTGTGGCTGCTGAGCTGTTCCTTTCATCACTATAGTGTGTATCCCACTGAAGTATACCAAACCATAGTATGCCAAAACAGTATTATGCGGTGTGCCCCACTACAGTACATACTGCACTGAAGTATATCAAACCATAGTAT
>JAODUD010000001.1:47430704-47443733 GCA_026784285.1 Stomatorhinus walkeri | reverse complement strand
ATTATGCGGTGTGCCCCACTACAGTACATACTGCACTGAAGTATATCAAACCATAGTATGCCAAAACAGTATTATGTCGTGTGCTCCGCTAATGGAGTTTAATAAACATAAAGATATGCAAGTTTATACAGATTATGAAACTTTGGGTGTCACAAAACACATCTCTTTAACATTTTAGCTGTACTACTAATCTGCTTAACAAATTGTGGTATCTGGCCAAATGCTTCGCCTATCATCTGAAACACTGGTGATTATTGTGCATGCGCTATATAGTATTGATATGGTATCGCCCAGCCCTAGTTTATGACATGATTGTCTTACTGTAGGGTAGATAGAATTTAAAGGAGATGGAAGAGAGGGAGTGAATACAGTTATACACAAGAAAATAATCACCAAATATGGACTGGGCTGGGTACTGGATCTGATTCCCAAAAATTAATGTGGATGTTCAGTGATAATAATACTGCTCAGAATATAGTCATTGCGTTGTTCAGAGAGAACCATACTCATTTGTGCTATAGTACTAATATTAATTAATGCTTTAATGTCAGAAGTTGACATGGAACTGGTCTAAATAGTACCTCATGAAATGATACGGAGAATGAGCAAAGCATAACAAATAAATAAATAAATAAAATAATAGTAATAATAATCATCGATACTTCATTGGAAATTGTCTTTACGCCTCCCTCAACATGCTCTTTGTAGAGCAAGCTGTCCACAAAGATTTGAACATTATTGTATTATATTTTTATACCATGGATTTATAAACCAATTCAGATCACTGTATAAGTCAAGCTTTATAAATACGTAAAATAGTTTAGCTGTTTTGTTCAAATGCTTTGGCAATGCAAAGCTTTTTTTCTGCCGAATCAGAGTTTGAGAGTAGCAGGCAGACTGGAGTGAGATGGTGTGACAAGGCGGATATCAGGTCACTCGTTCCCCTTAAGTGTCAGCCAGATACTTCTGCTGTCTCCTTTTCTTTTCTCTTCTACTCTTCCACTCTCTCTCCCTCTCCCTTCTCTTCTAATTCCCTACTTAGCACTACCACCCCTCTGTACAAACCTCTTATCTTCTGCAGAAGATGAAGCCCTTATGTATAAGACAAGAGCTTATTCTTTTTTTTTCAGCTGCAAATTCATGGCAATAAATTCTCTTTGTTTTCCCTCTCAGGACTTTTTCTTTTCTTTTGCTGCACTTCTGAGATTTTTGATGCTGAGCAATTAGATACATTCGCCCTCAGACACACATGGATAGGCAGGTTGACAGAGGAATGCTTTCTGCGTTTTCTGCTCTCTCTGGCTGCCATTCTCCTTCTTCATCTATAATAAAAAAAATCACTTTTGCAGAGAGAAGCTCAATTAGTGACACAGCATTGTAGGCAGACCCTCTTCTCCTGGGGCTTAATTAAGGGTGAACCAGGGAATTGGAGACCCACTATGAGCAGAAATTATTTCAGACATACTGATTTCGGCCAAGAAAGGGGATTTTTCAGCTTTAACATGATTGATTACCTGCTAAGTTTAACATTATCAAATACATTATAGCTCTCGTGCATTGTGTGTACTGCATGTTGATTGATAGCACAGGCCGTGTGCCGTTAGAAAAAGGCCTATCCTCACCTTACTCTCACATCCCTTATTTACAGTTGAGAGCCACGTCCATGTTTTCTCCATTTATTTTGGATTGAGATTTCTCAACGTGTCAGCGAGTCGTTTTCCCCTTTGAAATCAATACGCCTGGGCTCCCCATGGGCCTTTGTCAGTGCACATGCCAGGAAAGGCTAGACACCACTGTTTAGGGAAGAGAGTGTTTTTCACTCTGTCTCCATGGGTATGGCTCTGGCCAATAATTCTCTTTTTATTATAAATACAGAAGCATATTTGTACCAACAGTGCGTGTTTGTGAAGGGGGTGGTTAAGCCAGGAAAAAAAATATTGATTTATGACTTCGAAGCATTTAAGGATATTTGCTCTATGTGATTAAATATACAGACTGTTTGAAGAATAATGACTTAATGTGCTGCTATAACGTATAATGTTGATATTTGACGTGTAGTGTAGACTGTTCTAGGATGGTCCAGTTGCTCAATATTAGGTTTGATTGTACAATGGTGTTATTCTAACCACTGAGATGTGTGTAAAAGTACCTGTCATTCCTGTCCCCCTTTTCTCTGTGTGTTAGGGCAGCATCCCTCCTTCAGTTCAAAAACACGCGGCTAGGTGAATTGTCCTTAGCGCAGTGGTTTCCAGCCTTCTTTGGCCTGTGACCCCATTTTGACGTCACAAATTTCAAGAATTAGTTTTTGATTGTGTTTGTTACACCGTGTTGCAGATACAGAGTAGCCAGATTAGTGCACAAAGTCACATTTTAGCGAGCTTGACTTTACAAGGCTGAAGGTGATTGTGATCATTTTATTCAAACTCATTTATATTTAATTTATTTATTGATATTTATAAATGTGAAAGAATACAGTTACGATTGTATGTGGTGTTATAATCGTAATTTTAAAAAGAATAATAATTAGTTAAAAAAATATTTTTTATCAGTAATTTTTTTATCAATTACTAGACATTTCAGGGGACCCCATTTGAATCCCTCCAAGATTGAAAAACACTGCCTTAGTGTGTGAGTGTGTGACAAGAGATGGACTGGCATTCTGTTTTTGAGTATTTGACTAAATATACTTAATTTATTTTATATTGACTTTTTTACTTCAGAGCAATCAATTTACCTTCAGCATCTGAAAATGTTTTTTTGTGATGGTCATTGAACAGATGGCATGAATATTTACCTCAAGAACAATCTTGTTTCTTATCCGGTTGTTTTTGTTTTACCCTGTGATAGATTTTGTTGCATTTTTTCTTAAAATACAGCAAAGTGTTAATGCACCATTGGGTGAAAAGGCAATCCAACGGACAGCACTTCTGCTCTTGGGCGTGGTTCCAGCTCCTCCTGGCTTCTTGCAACCTCTTGATGTTGCAGTATTTATTAACAATGAATGACTGAATAACAAACAAGGCCATAGCATTTGACTGGTTACTGCTGTCACACAAGGCAGCTGCAAACGCAAAAAAAGAACAAAAAAAATAATCACAAAAAATGTATTTGCAAATGATAATATTTATGTGTAAACTGAGCACTCTTCTGTGGAGGAAAATCAAGTTGCAATCAGTCTGGCAGCAAAAGTATTCAGGGCATCATTTGCTCAACTGATTCTATAGTGCTGGGTTGAGTAGAGGCATTGTTCACAGCAACATGACACACAAAAAGAACCCATATAATCCATCAGTCATTCATCATTTACTCAACTTCATGCACTGACAGAACAATAAGGGGACTGCAGAAAGAAACTCTGGGTGCTCAATGAAGCATATGGAATATACCGTCCACGCCAAGCACTCAATAGACATATATTCTTCCAACAAGAAATTACGCTCCTCATTAAACAAACAGGGCCCATCAAATCACATTACACATTAAGAATATAGAATATATAGGTCAGATACCTACTTGTTATATATATATATAATAATATATAAGAATTTATAATTTATAAGAATAAAAGCTAGATCACATCATATACAACGTGCTGGTCAGGTTAAACATACTTAATGATGAATTTTGTCATGCAAAATAACTTTTTACTGTCAGATTTTGTTACTTTTAGAAGTGAACTTTTAATTATAAGATTTTAAACATTGTTGATGACTGACCTGCATATATATTAGTAACTGGGAACATATTGTTGTCTGGTAGTTTTTGCAACTATAACCTACAGAGAACAATCAGACAGAGAACAATCAAGTCCTTTGGGTCATAATATTTCTGCATGCTCTTAAAATAGCAATAGGGATTTGACCAGTTGCCCAAGTTTGTTTAAGATGTATTTCTATGATATCTAAATAACACTCTGGGGAAAGTGGCCACATGACAAACGTGACCTCGAGGCAAACGTGACCACAACAGCCCTCCCGCCATGCGTACACATCAGGAAATGACCCAGTGTTGCTAGGCGACCAAATACTCTGCCATTATCTGTAATCCTGAGAAAAAAAAATGTTTCTTACACATTGTGAGTGAAGGCCATATAGCACGTAAATACTAAGGGGCGTGCATTTCAGGAGATGAAAGCTTTTTAACTGTGGCGTTTATTCATTTTGTATTTCATTCCCAAGCTCATTGCAATGAGGTGTGCATAAAATAAAAGGTAGAACTGCACAGTCATTTACATCAAAGCTTCATTAGAGTTCTTCTGCCAGAGCAACAGTGGGAATAATGAACCTACTTTGCCTGAGCAACATTCGAGCCCATCGTTGAACGTTGGAATATTCTTTGTTGAATGGGCTTCATCTATGTTTCTCTAATGTCTGAACTGTGCTTATTAAAAGTGTTTTATGACTTAAGCAGCTTCAGGCTTTGTTTATGAGAAATTGTTGAGCATTTGGAGGCATAATATGTAGTAATATTATTGGTAGTATTGTGAAGTAACTGGATAGTTACGCAATATAAAGTGAAAGGAAGTTAAAGTTTACTGTAGGAAGTGGGCTTGATCTTCAGTATTGCTTTATTCTTGCAGGCTGGGAAGCCTCCAATCGATGACCTCTTCACTGACCTACGTGACGGACGCCGTCTCCTGGAACTGTTGGAGGGTCTGGCAGGACACGAACTAGTGAGTATTTTATTTGTGTCTTTTGTCTCCTGACCTAGTGCCAGGTGAACTCAAATGCAACTTTGAGGAGAAAAACATCCTCAATCAGCTATACTGTAACTGAGTCTTGGCAGAGTGACACAGCCTAACGGACTCTGCTACAGACATTTACTGTATATAAAAACATATGAGCAGGTACAGTCCTGTTAAGGATTGGCTCAGTCCTGGTATTTAATACCCTTGTGGATTTTAGTTTTTGTTAAATATTGAGGCATGATTGTGCTGTTCATTGAATATTAACCATGAATTGATCTCTCCTGACAATTCTTATTCTTTTTGGAAGAATAAGCAGTACGAGCAGTATCTGAATTGATGGAAAAACTGAGAAATATTATAAAAATGTTACAATAAGTTATTTTTGGTCTTCATTTTTGGTCCTCAAAGCAATAATACAGTGCCAAATTTAATTATGATAAATTATTTAAGTACTTGGATTGCTGCATTGTTCATAGCTCCAGAACAAATAAGTAACTGAATGACTGGTTAATCCTAATTAAGTTAAATACTAATTTCTGCTGCTGTTTGAGGTGTGAGAATGAACAAAATCAGGTTAAAGCAGTACAGTGTTATTCTGAAAAAAAGTACTTCCTTGAGGACGTGTACCTTGTAACTTATAAAAGATAAGGCATCATGATCTTAATTTCTTAAAAGCCTTTTAAACCTCATTAACTGAAGTCTGTTTAAGAACTTTGTGTTATAGCATTATAACTTTAACATTTGTAAAACATTTTATAAACCATCTGTTCAGTGGTTCTGCTCGGTGGGGTTCTGGTATTTTCTTCCTTTGTGTCAAGCGTAGGTGTTATTTAATAGACTGGCGGAAACAGGTTAAGGTAACGTCTTACATAATTAAGGCTTAAGTATCAATGTATATTATATTTATCGATCGTGTTGAGAAAAATACTCACTGGAGATGCTCACTGGAGCAAATACCACAATACTCAGGGGTGCTTATAGAATAATGTTGCAGCTAGAATCAGTTGGGGACAACTTTGGGTTGTACATTGGGGGGTTGAGGTCTCCAGGTATTTTAGGTGGTCCAGTGGGTTGTATTTGCTGGTTTTGATTACCCCCCCCCCCCCCCATAATTCACGCCCATGGTTGGGGTAATGGTTGAATTTCATAAATATTCTAAATGTCTCTCTGGTGAGACAAGCACACATTAGTGCTGCTGAATTCAATGTTACTATTATACAGAATTGTATTTTACTTATTTTCATCTTCTTTTTCATAAGCATTGTATATTGTATGTTGTAAATAAATGTGAGAAATTTAACCTATAGTACAGATAAATTAGCCAACTCTTCCTATGATACTTTGGCCTTTCATTTACCTTAGAATGGTCTGTCCTTTTTTGGTTTAACATGCATGGAGTTGTTCTTTGAGCATCTGTGTCCCATCTCTGACTCGTCTTTTCTGGCAAAATTCCAGCAGAAGACTCTAAAGAAACTTCTTTTTTCGCAGGCCAAAGAAAAGGGCTTCACTCGTGTTCACTCGCTCAACAATGTTAACCGAGCACTCCAGATCCTACAGAAAAACAATGTGAGTCACATTCTCTTATCATTCTGCTAATAGTCAGCTTGGAATATGATCAATATGGAAGGTAGTAATTTAGATTCATTTATAGTAATTGAAATGAATTCTCCACCTTCCACCACAAATGCATGCCGGCTCTTAATCCGATTAGTGTGGTACAGTTTTTTGGTTAGTAATGACAACCTGGCATTTAGTCCTGCAATACAGGGGATGATGCTATACACATTATTCATGGTATTGAAGCTAACTGCTGAACAGAACTGCACTTACTTCACTCCTACCCAGGTTGAATTAGTGAATATAGGTGGAGTCGACATCGTCGATGGCAATCACAAACTGACCCTGGGCCTAATCTGGAGCATCATTCTCCATTGGCAGGTCAGTTGATAACATCTCAAGGGAAGATACTGGTTGTTTTATGATTAACTACAGATACGTTCTGTCAATAAAATTGTTTGCAGTAACTGGAGAGGGACACATGGCAATTATTCAGTGCTTTTATTTTTTGGTGATACTTTAGTTAAAGCAAATATAAAATAAGTAATTATGACCATTTATGTTTATGTGAACTGGCTGTATATTGTGTGGCATACTGTAATGTAATCACGTGGACTCCAGTATAATTAGTACAGATAGGATAAAACGCCTTATAGTATGTTATTCTAAAGAAAGTGGCAGGTGGTTCCAGAAAAGAAAGACTTTGCCACTGGATTTGCTGTAAGCGTGACAATTTCCAGTTCACAAAATTCACCTGTGATTGAAATCCTGCAGTGGATTGTTGGTGTGGCAAAACAAGCCTACAATGTACATTCATTTTAATACTTGTGGGATTTCATCAAAAATCCCGGAAATTACTGGGAACAAATCACGGAGAACTGCACCTGTTTTGATTTTGTTATCATGGCACTTATTGGCAGGTGATTATTAGCAGGAGAAACAGCAGATTCTGGATGCCGTTTGGAGCTAAGTGTGAGCTGTCTAATGGTAAAGTGCTGCTGGAGCTCAGTCACAAGGAACCTTGTATTAGCAATGATATTTTTATTTTACAAAATGCAGTATATCATTCAAAAATTTGCTGTTTTCCATGCAACTGGAAATCAGATGCCCTCTAAAGTCAGTTTAAAATGGTTTCTATCGCTAAAGTTTTGTGTCATATTATTGACAAATAGATCTGTGAATCATTGGTATGATGGTGAAAATGGATTTGTCTGAGGGGTAGAAAATGTTGTGGAAAGAGCATACTAATAAGAACTGAGCCACGTGGGACACTGCATTTGCCTTTAGATGGAGCAGAGTAATAGCTATTCCATCCATTCTATCTATTTTTAATAATTACTTATCCAACCATGGTTGAAGTGATTCAGGGCAAATTTCAGGAAGTATAGAGAGTAACAGACAAACAAACCCACTAATTCACATGAATTGGACATATTTGGATTGTTGATGAAAGCAGTAATTTTAATTTTTAGATGTGCTTTAAGTCAGAAAATACTCTTTTGACTAAACAAAAAATGAATGATTGATTAATTAATTGTTCTAAAAATTGTTAGAAATAAAGCCTATGGCAATGCTGGTTTTTATACCATTCTTTTGTGACCATTTTAATTGCAAAAAAACATCCTAGAAGCTCATAAAAATTCTCTCAGTGGCACAGGATTATTCTACAGTCTCGGGAGTAACAAATTATCTAATGTCAAAGCAGTGCATCTATCTAGTTATTGTTTACAAAGTCAAATCAGAACTTCACAGTGCAATATTTTCTGGCAAGCATAATAAATTTTAAGATGGTAATCCCCTCAGAACTCAACATGAAATTGGCCAAACTTAATTAAAAACACAGTGTAAGGTGCTTGAATTTCAGTAAAATAGGCTACGTGCGATAAACTGGAATTCACCTGACAGTTGAGACTGTATTTATAAAAATATATTCTATTCAGTAGTATTTACTATTAAAAAACAATACAATACAATCATGACAACAAAAATATTTACCATATTAAATAATCTTATATGGATATGTCATGATGTAATTTAAAATCACTCAGCTTGCTATCATATTTTTACTTTGGGTAGATTACTTTTTTTCCAGTAATATTTATTTGATTTTTATGAAATTGTGACCATTAACAGAACCTTTATTTTCCATGTAGTCCCTTTATAGTTTTAGGCAACATTAGTCATGTTTACTGTCTTTACGTAAATGTGAAATATAGTGATATTTTGATTCCATATGTTTTTGTGCTTATGATTTTTACAGTTTATGTCAAAATATTTCTGTCCTTTAACTTGTAGATGAGTAGGCATTCAACATAAACTGCAAATGTTTTAATGAGCATTGTATAAATAATTTTTATATACAAAAGATCATTTGCCTTTGAATTGGGTATTGGTTTATTTTTTGTACTCTGAAAACTACTAGCAAATTAGCAATCACTGCTGTACATCTTTAAGTTACAGTTTAAAGAAAGGTATGACTGTAAGGGAGGTAGAAAGTTTAGTAGAAAGAGTGGAATCTTGTTGAGTCTTAAGTATTGGTTGTTTCTTTTATATGGTTTGCTGACTGCTATGCAGCATTCAGAAATAGGTTCTTGTCTGTTAAGTCCAGTGAATTGAAGATTATCCAGTGAATTGCCGTATGGTGCATAGACTAATATATAAATACTGTGACTTCTTTTTAATAAGCATACAAAAAGTGCCAAATAAATCAAGTGATATTATCAGTGTTGGGTATACAATACTGCATACAGTGGGTAATTTTGTAATACCAGTTCACTAAACTTTGCGAGCAGAACAGAGGACCTTAAGGAAACCTAAGTGATTTTGAGGGGAACATGTAAACCCTCCACACACACACACACACACACACACACACACAGCCACTGGCAGTTTCACATCTCCAACCCAGGGCCTCCTGAGCTGCAATCACATTCAGTGCTTTGTAAAAAATCAATAACATGTCAGTTCATATTCTTCCACACCTATTTGATTGGGTATCTCCTGGAAACGTGACTAAGCTCCTTACTGCAATCATAACCAGGTATCCTGATTAAATAGTCGTTCTGTTTTTCAGTTCTACCTTTACTTCTCTTTTATCTCCTTCTATTGCTCCAAGCTCCTCTTGGTTTTGCATGGTTCATGTTTTAAAAGCTCATATATTCTCTTGATGTTGCTTGAATTGATTCAAAGGTGCTAAGTTCACTTAGTTATTTGATTTTATGACTGGCCTTCAATATTAGTCAGTTCTAATTTTTAGTATTATGGAATTTTAAATAATGATGTTTTTTTTCTAACTTTGAACCATTACTTTGGTACATTTTGTTATGAACATCTTCATCTTGCACTACAAAGATTAATGCATCGTAGTGTCTCTTTAAAAACAAGGTACTACTGAGTAATTTAGACTGTGATATGCTCTTTGTATATCCACAGTAAAAAAAAAAAAAAAGAAACTAGTTTTGACTATGTGTGCTGGGTGCTGAACCCTTTTGTCTTTTACGTGTGTATCAGAAAGTTATAATTAAGGTTTATTACTCTTCAATTGAGAATATGTTGTGTAATTTTCCATAAATAATGGGGGTACCAGGTCTGTAAAATCAAACTAGGTAAATCAAGCATCCTGTCTGCAGTTGAAAGGCTTGTTACTTCAAACATATTCTTTAACCCATTTTTTAAACGGAGATCCTCTTTTTAATCTTGTCATGTTTTGTGTACAGTCATGCCACACTACAAAGGTATAAATTGTGAAATAACTTCTACAAGGGTAGAGAATAATGTTTGTACATTTTTAAAGCCACAATCATCTACACACTGTTTGCATTTGTGTATGTCTTACTTTAATCTCTTTAGGTAAAGGATGTGATGAAAGATGTAATGGCTGACCTACAACAAACTAACAGTGAAAAGATTCTGTTGAGTTGGGTACGTCAGTCTACTCGGGATTATCCGCAAGTCAATGTGGTCAACTTCTCCAGCAGCTGGTCCGATGGCCTGGCATTCAATGCCCTTATCCACAGCCACAGGTTAGAGCTCACAGAGCGTTGCCATAAGACAATACAGACGCTCCTTTACTTATGAACGATGAATGTTCTGAATCGCCATTCGTAACTTGAAATGTTCATAAATTGTTATTCAACATCACTTTAAAGGTACATGCAAGTACAAAGAACTAGTATGATGTTGCGGATAGGAAACGAGAACCCAACAGACACAATTTGGACTTACAGTCCTCTTCGTTTCATATGTCTCAGAGTTAATAAGTTGAAAGTTCATAAGTAGAGGAACGTCTGTATTACTTTTACAATTCCAACAGCCTAATTCTCTTTGACTAAGGATGTCTTATAATGCTTTAGCACTCATGCCTGTCTTGCTGTTGCCCTTTACTCTGCTCTGAGTGGCCACTTCACTCCCCTCTATGTAGTACTTCTTTGATACACCAGTTTTATACTCATTAAAACACTCTTCTATATGACATAATCCCCTCTATTTGGATGTACTATTGTATATTCCCATTCGCCACGCTGTTTCTTAATATATTACTACATATTACTGTGGTGTATTTTACATGTTTTAAGTGCCAGCTGAGAGTATGAGAGTATATACCTTATAGATATTATAGGTGAAGTAAGAAGAGATTCAAGTCCATTTTAACAGATGGTGTGTCAAGATTGCAGACCACTTGAATGGCCAGTGTAATAAGATTAAGGCTATTCTGCTATCCTCAGACCAGAACTCTTTGAGTGGAGCAACGTGGAGCAGAAGCAGACGGACATCGAGAGGCTCGACCACGCCTTCAGTACTGCCAAGGACCACCTGGGCATAGAAAATCTGCTGGATTCTGAGGGTAAGAAGAAACTAAGGACAATGGAGAAGGAACTAGGACCAGACAAAGTGCTGGAAAAAGTTACAAAAAAGACAGAGGAAGATGAGGGGAGGCAGAATGGTGCAGAAGAGACAGTGGATGACTACTGCTGGTCTGAGATTAGATTGATGAAATTGTTGCATTTGATTGTTTGTGCTACCTTTGCGTTAGGCTGTTTTAGAGTTTAAAGGACGTACAACACCATGGGTCTGATCTCCCTCTAGTTGACTGATTACGGTGATGCAGCTCTCACTTAGCCACTAATATCTGACTCTCAGAATCCTTCGCTCTATGCATGAAGGTCAGCACTCAACACAGAATCACATCTGTCAAAAGTCATGGAAGAATCAGAATGGTTGAATTGCTATTTATGTGTTAATAGTCAAAAATAAAACTGTTTCCTTTTGCCAATTCATTCTCCACTAGTGAACCCTTAGCCACACATTAACCCCTGATACCACTGCCAGCTCCTTCCACGTTACCAGTAACAAACAGGGTTTTCTTTGTTTCTGTTGTAGTGCCACTTAATGAAAGCTGCTTAGTATAATAGGATGTGTCGTTGTCTGAAGAAGCACCTTATCAAAAACAATTTTCCAGGATTTCATTGTTATCTATGGTTAGGCTTTTCATACCTACAACAGCAATTTAAAGTTAATCTTTTCACAAAGACATGTTTAAAAGCTTAATAATAGAGGAATAACCTATTTCAAAATCACACTCTGTCCATGAATCAGTTCAGTTTTTAGTCTAGATTAAGTACTCTTTCTTCTTAAAGGTTTGGTAGGATTCAGATTCAAGAGTTTTAACTTAAGACCTGCCAGTGAGTTATATAATGGGTCAAGAAAGCCTTGGACATGCCATGGATACATCATGTGACCTGCCTTCCTTATCACATACTAAAATAAATGTTATTTGGGGAATGCTCTTAATTTCCCATTCATCTTAATGTTTCTTGGTTTCATCAGTGGAGCCTTGTGGCTGTTATAACATTTAAAAAACCATCATCCGCAAATTTCCATACACAACCAGTAGCTGATGTTCCCACAAGTCTCCAACATGTATACACATGCCTGAGATGTATTTCGGTTACTTGGAAATTCAACACATGGCAATGCACCACCAAGAAAGATGGCAATTACAGCTTCTCCTGGTCACAGGGACAAACCAGTGCTGCGCTGTTAGTGGTCAACATCCACCAGCAAGGCACAGCACAATCCCAGTTAAAAGTAATGGAATGAAGAATGGTGTTACTCTGGAAGAGAGGCTGAAAAAGTGGAGGCACAGCTGGAAATGAAAGCTGGAGGCAGTGTGCATTATTTATTTCATAGTCTTGTGTCAAGGCTTATACTGCAAAATAGGAGAGGCACTCACTAGAGTCAGATACTGCCAAGTACAAAGCTCCTTATTTAGCCCACCTGCTGTCCATTACTCTGCCCTCTGTTTACCTTCCAGCATCCATTACTCTGCCCTCCATTTACCTTCCTGCATCCATTACTCTGCCCTCCATTTACCTTCCTGCATCCATTACTCTGCCCTCCATTTACCTTCCAGCATCCATTACTCTGCCGTCCGTTTACCTTCCTGCATCCATTACTCTGCCCTCCATTTACCTTCCTGCATCCATTACTCTGCCCTCCGTTTACCTTCCACCATCCATTACTCTGCCCTCCATTTACCTTCCTGCATCCATTACTCTGCCCTCGGTTTACCTTCCTGCATCCATTACTCTACCCTCCGTTTACCTTCCAGCATCCATTACTCTGCCCTCCATTTACCTTCCAGCATCCATTACTCTGCCCTCCGTTTACCTTCCTGCATCCATCACTCTGCCCTCCATTTACCTTCCTGCATCCATTACTCTGCCCTCCGTTTACCTTCCTGCATCCATCACTCTGCCCTCCATTTACCTTCCTGCATCCATTAC
>JAODUD010000001.1:47412780-47430462 GCA_026784285.1 Stomatorhinus walkeri | reverse complement strand
ATTTACCTTCCTGCATCCATTACTCTGCCCTCCATTTACCTTCCTGCATCCATTACTCTGCCCTCCATTTACCTTCCTGCCACCCATTATTCTTGTACCCTTTTACTTCAGGAGCTGTATGGAAAGAGCTGGATGAAGGATATGTTATTGGTAGTGGCATTGAAGTTGGCCCATAGTATGTGATGTAATTAGGCTGTAGAAAGAGTGTAGTTAAAGATTTGGTGTAATATGCAGTAATAATTTATTTAGTAATTGATTTTGAATTAGGGTGTAATGGATGCATATACATTGGGATTAAATAGTGATGATGACAATGAAAAGTGTTGAGTTCATAAGTTTGGGACTGAAAGTTTGTCCTGAGACAGCCTGTGGGGAGAAGACTATAACATGCTAAACTGTATAAAGTGTAGTGTGTTCAAGGATGTAGGAAGGAAGCTAGGAATGTCATGGGAAGAGATTCATATGTTGACTTGGCTGGAAAGACAATATAGTGAAATGGGAAGGAGTCTGTAGCAGGAGCAAAAAAGATAGTTATTTGCTCTATTAGGCACAAAGCAAGAAGTTAGTTTGCATGTAAGTATAGGAGTGATTTATACCCAGTGGAGTTACTTTAGGAAAGCAACTGCTGACCGTTATGTAGTAGAAGAGCTGGTACTGTGACTTTCTTACTTGTAAGTTTTAGAAGCATGGTGCTCCAGGTCTGTTTATATCCTGCAGGTAAAATCATTTTTCATAGTATGCTATAAGTTCCAGTTCTTACTGTGGATGACTAAGATGCTCCCATAACAAGAGATTAGGTACTGTAGTTCTGTCTGCTCAGCTGTGTAAATGGGATGAATGTTTGTGTTGGAGAAAGGAATAGTTATAAACAGAGATGCAATATGCCTGTGTATGCACGCATGAGGTTTTGGGAAAAAAATAAGAGATACATATCAGTGCAAATTGAGGAAGTGCGTGCCTCTCTTCATATGTGCTTTTGCGAGTCATTGCATTTGTATGTGAGGAAGGGGAAGACATGCATAAGTGTATCGACTCTCATCAGAACTAATGATGAATAAAATGCTTCCTGTCTCCATGGGTTATTACAGTTCTTGATGCACCAGAAAGGAGCAATAAAAGGGAGTTAAAAATAGCACACAGAGCAACATGACCATCATGCTGATTCTCTCTGGTGCTCTTCTCCTTTCCCACAAACCATGCAGTGTTTACAATTTGTGTGCCTTATTGGAATGGCAAAAGTAATATGTTGTATAGATCAAGAAAATTTTGCAAATTAAACATAGTTTTCCATCTTTTTAAAGAGACCGATTTTGTGTACTTTCTAAAATATAAAAAAAAAATAAATACAGCTCTTCGTCTTCTGTTTCAGATGTGGCCACAACACATCCTGACAAGAAGTCCATTCTGATGTATGTCACCTCGCTGTTCCAAGTGCTGCCACATGGTGTCACCATGGAGGCTCTCCGGGAGGTGGAGAGGCTTCCACCAGCCCCAATGGCTCTGGAAGACCATGTTCAGAGCAAGCAGCGTTTTTCCCAGCAGGTCAGTCCATGCAGACATTAGTGACATGTTGCATAATCTCTACCTAATAGTCTAATACTTTCCTATACAAGCATTCCAAAAACCTTTGACTAAAGATTGTGGTTGCCCTGCATTCCCCGCTATGTTACTGTGGAAGTCCTACCATGTTCTTCTTAGGGATTTGCAACGCATGTGTCTAATACCTCTTCAGGCATCGCCCTAGTCTTTCTCCTGCCTCATACAGTATCTGTCTCTTTTTTTTTGTTATTTAGCATAATTACTGAATTTTTCTCTGCCTTCTCCATTTGTTGCCCAAATTTAGTCATTGTTAATTATCTCCTAAACTCAGCCATCCAAATTGCTGCCTCCAGCTCCCTCAAGGGCAGAGTTTTTGCTCTCAGGTCAATAAGCAAGTCTGTCAGCCAGTGGCTGTTTGTCTCGCTGCAAACTACATAAATTTATCTCACTGCAAGCAATCAGCAATGCATAGCTTGACATGTCCCTAGGAGGTGCTTAACGCTGGTCTCAGTTCAGATACCCTCGCTCACTTAAACACTCCCACACACGACCTGATTATGTTGTTTATGCTACATGCCTCATGAGTTCCCAGTCGCGATGGCAGAAAGCCTGGCTCAGCATGTTGCTTAGGAGGAGTTACCATCACAGGATGCTCCTAGAAATTTGTCAGCTACCCTCCTTTGACACACCAGGACACGTGGGATGTTGCAGGAAAGGTATTGCTACCCAGGGGAGCACCATGTCAGTATCTTTGGGAGGTCCAGCTGAGAGGCATGAGGGAGAGACTCTGGCCAGTTTAAATGCTCCCATGCTTGTGGTGGGACCATGTCAGATGTGCTACTCAGGAACTCCCAGTCACAACAAGCAGACAGAAAAACATGCTGTGTGAGAGCTATAGGATTCTGCAAAGGCATTCTGCAAATGTCTAGATCTGATTAATGGCATTTTTATGACGATAAAAGAGCGTTGAGCAAAATCATTTGCTTGAAATGCTGCTGCCTTTCTGTTGCTATATAAAGGACATGGATTTTACTTTTTCCAATGTACAGAGTAGGCTGAAGTTACACTATTGGTAGAATAACTTCACTCATCTCTTATTTATTAGTGGACCGTTTTGTTCAAGGTTGCATACAAGTGAAGTAAATAATACCTCGCAAGCATGTAGCTGTGAAGAACCCGTCTTAGGTACAAGAGCTGCTAGGCCAAGTTTCCAATGAGTGACCAGTAACACGTGCAGTACGATTATGGGAATAAGACATGCAAAACACAATAGAACCTAAAATCAGAAAAGCTATTCAAATAAGTACACGAAGACTGTAGTCTGTTGTGTGATTTTTAGTGCTTGTAGAGTATAGATTGGCATTTTCTTCTGAATTTGTTTCTTCCAAAGAGAATAAAGAGTGGTTAGGGTTAGGATTTTATACGCTACACAGTGTTACACATTTGTTTCTGAACTAAATACATGCAGTTGGTAGATTGCGGATGATATAATGGGCTCTGTGATTGTAAGATGGTTGTTGGTGGATAGTTTATACAGCTGAAACTATACACTGAATAATGTTACACCTTTGGTTCTAAGATGGATGATGGCAGGTATGCGGATTGATGGCATATGTATAGAGGACTGTAAATGGTAATGGTAAACATGGCCAAGCATACAAACCAAATGTAAAATTAGCAGCTCTTAGATTAGGCTTTTGTGGCACATATATGGGTGTATCCAAAATTGCATACTTATGCAGTGTGTACTGAATTTTGCTAGAAGCCTACTACTTGACCGTTAATGTAGTGTGCACTATATGCACTTGGATATACTGTGGTCACCATTTCGCACATTCCCTTACCCAGATGGGTACCAACGATGTAGGTTGACCGCTATAACAGCTGTTAAAAATTAATGAAAAAAAAATTAGAGTCAAATTATGCAGTGTTTTTCTAGTTATATTTCTACAGTCGGCAATCCCTCCACCGTCTCGAGACAAATTTCTGGGCAAGTGAAATTCTTCGTCTCCGGTTACAGCTCCAGTGTTCTTGTGGGATAGTGTAGTGTCCATCAGTTGCACAATTTGGAATTTCGCAGAATGTAATATGTCATTCGGGTCCCATTTGCCTACTGCCTCATCCATATTGAGAATTCAGACATATTATACGGATATTATATTTCACCGACTACATAGCAAACCAGTAAGATTTTATTTCAGCTGCACCCTATGTCTCTGATTTTGTACATATGGGTCACCTTTCCTTTGTCTTTGAGCTCTCTCTCCTGTCCCATTTTCCCAGATTACAGTGAATGTGGCTCAGGGTCGGGTCCGTAGCCCCTCCCCTACTCCTAAACCACGCTACAAAAGTTACGCCTATACTCAAGCAGCTTATGTCAAGTCACCTGAACAAAAGAGGCGACGCTTTACTTCACAGGTGCATGTCTTTGATGTTGTATACCATGATGGCATTTGAGCAAGATGATAAATACAATATGACGTGTGTCTGTTAATAGAAGGCTATAGCGAATACAGGCTTTTAGGTACTGCGGATGTCGATGAGTCACTGGAACCCCCTTCCTCAGTCTCCAGACAGCCAAGGGGAGGAGACCAGCAGTAGCCCCAACCCCCATCGGGACCTGCAGCTAGAAAGGTACCAGACTGCTCTGGAAGAAGTGCTCACCTGGCTGCTTTCTGCCGAGGACAGTCTGCAGGCTCAGTCCCCCATCTCCAACCAAGTGGAAGTGGTAAAGGAGCAATTCCACACGCATGAGGTAAGGTGGCAATGCAAGTGGCTTAGGAGAGCAAAATACAAGAAGTAGAACACCAAGGGTCTGGACCATAACCAGACTTAAAGGGCACACTCCAATTTTATGAGTAAAGTTCCATATCATGCCAAATAACCTCAGTAAAGAACCCCGACCTGAGAGTAAGGGATATACATTTAAGAAGTTGCAAGAAACATTTGGGAAATAGCTATCTTTGGTGCAGCAGATAATCGTGGATTGTAAGTACCTTATACACAAAGAGGAACCGTGGTCATAACTTCATTTATAGAAAGTGGAGATTGCTGTTGACGCATGATGAACAAGCGCCCTGGTAGAAATCTCTTGCTCCAGGGTGATGGCTTAACACTTCTTTGCATTTTCTGACTTCTGAACTCCTCACAGGTGACATTTGTAAAATTCCCTTTTTAATTTCCTTGCCAAAATTCCATTTCTATTTGCCATATCCAAAATACAGAAAGCTCAGAAATTCGTAGACTTGTTAGTTAGACGTGTTTTACTGGCAGGCAGCTGGCATTTGCTTTAACGTTCAGCATCTTTCCGGAATGAATGCTAATAATGCCAATGGCTTTTGGGAGTTGTACATAATTTCACGTAATTTCCAATAATGACATTTGTGCACAGTGCTGCATTTAAAGGTGTCTGTATAATTTTGTCAAATACCGCATTTTTAAAAGTGTGCATGCAAAATATAACGCAAATGTCTGAAAGACGCCCGGCATGTTTTTTTGCTCACATGTAATTAGTAGGTTCAGCACGTAACTATGAGCATGGCGGGGCTTAGCTTTCGAACAGCAGAGGCAAGGCAGGGAACAAACCCTGCGAAAGATACCACCGAGGAGTGGATCAAACTGTACATGCACAAAAGGCATTCAGCTCTCGACTGTGTATGAAGAGCTTTTACAAAACTGCACCTCTCCTGTGTGTCTCAGGGCAGTCATATTTTCTTTTTAACCGGAAATACGCCGATAGATTTGGCAACGTGTGACGTTACCAACACACATTACAATCCCACCATAAACTGCACTCACTGGAAGCACCAATAAATTATGGAAATATGTTTTAAAGATAAACAAGTGCCAACCTTCTAAGAAATGATTTTCCCTGCTAAGGGGGGATCCCTAAACATGCACCAAGAGTGCAGCCCTGTGTATGATAGGAGTAATAAGAGTATGCAAAGTGGGGATCCTTTTTCAGTATACTGTATATGCCTCAAAACAACCATAGCTTGATTGAACTTGTGAGTGATAGAAATCTGATCAACAACATCAAATTGCATTCTTTTATTTTGTCTCATTTAACAAATGGGAACATCAAAACTTAATTTGCAAAAACCTGCTTGTTGTGATGTGCAGTAAACCCAATAACAAGCAAATGAAGATTCATTGCAAGGCATCCTGCTCCGCTGTCTGTCCCCTAAAGCAAATATGCTTTGACAAGTAAAAATGGTGCTTTTCCGTGCGCCCATATGTATCCAAATGCACCATGTGTTCAGTTGTTATCGTGCTCAGTGGTGATACACTTATTTATGCTGTTTGGTGTTTTGTGGCTAAATGTCAGTTCATGTGAGATCTTTCATATCTCTATTTAATGATGCTGTATGATAGGTAACAAATATTTTGTATAATTTAAAACCTTTGATTTGACATGCTGCTTAATCGAAGTTTGGAACATTAGGCTGCATATGAGTGTTTTCCACTGAAATATAAATTATAAATTATATGAACTGCAGCAGGATTTTTCATGTTATCAGCATTTTGCTTGATTAATTACTTTTCGTAGAGCCACTTGAACTTTTTTGTTGAACAATTTTTGATAGTTATCACATCGTTCTTTATTGCTCAGTCCTACCGAATGTTAAATCATTTTCTTGGATTGATGGTGCCTGTAATATGTATTGCTTTTTCACTCCATGAATTTAATCTATTAGTTGGTTTTGCAAGTGTACACAGCTGGTTTGCTAATGTTAATGTTTGACTGCAGAGTATGCAATATGTCCATCATCTAATTGGAGGTACCCAACTGTTTCCTGCATTGGCCATGCTGCAGTTCGTAAGATGGCACAGTTGTTTAATTCACACTAACTCTATATGGACTCAGCAACCATGAAAACTGAAAACAGCTTGACAGAATAAGTTTTTTATATTATTACTTTTGGAAGAATACAAGCCAACTGTGGAATTATTACAGTATACTACAGTACATTTATTATGATTCATGCTAGTTTGCTTTCCTGTTGTTCCTGGCAGGGTATCAATAAACTAATGATACACTTGCAACTAAGTTTCCCTTATTTGGCTTAGAGTCGGCAATAGTAACATAGCCAGACTGTGACTATAGAACAATATTCTGGATCCATTGTCTATGGCTGCTTATCCAATTAAGTTTGCACTGGATGAACAGGGCAGTACAGGGTTCACTCTGGATGGATTGCTAGTCCATCTTACAATTACACAGACCCACAGCGTGAGACACACCCACACTTTAGAACTGAAATATGCAAGTCAGTGATGCTTTTAATTATGAAATGAAACATACGTAAACAGACGCAGCAGTAAATGTATCAGAAACCTGCTTCAAACCAACAGCTCTGCTGCTGTACACAACACAGTGATCCTATATCTTAATATAGCTTTAAATGAGTATCGGTCCTTCTTCATCACCAGTGAACAAAGAATCTAATGTACAGTGACAGAGAAAAGGAAGTGTTGTTGCACTTCATCTGCTAGTGTGCCTTAGGATAATTAACCAGTAAATGGATAGATGACTGTGTAAAAACATTGCTGCTTGTCATGCAGCAGAAGTCACAAGAATCTTACACTCTGGTTTGTTTCATCGACTCCTTAGTTATTCCTGTACACTTACCATTTCTCTGCAGTTTTGTATGGCACATCAAAGGAAAATCACAATAAGGGGAATTACATTGGTCTCTACGATCACAGAGGTGAAATAACTATAGGGTAGAAGTCGGTAAACTGGGATGATTTTTGAAATTTCAGTTTCTCTCTCACTTTAAAAATATGATCCTAATTGTAAATATTAAAACACCGAAAGTATTATTGAAAGCTCAAGAACTGAGCTAATAAGTTAATAAGCTACAGAGGTGTAAAGATATAGAGTATCAAAAACACATGTCCCAGTTTACCTTCACCCTGTGTCCTCTACCCATTTCACCCTGTGCACAGTATATAACAATTTACAATGTAATCAATTCCTAGTATCTTGAGTACAATTCTGTATCCTGAGTATCCCACATTCACACCACGCCTATATTCTATACAGTGTTGTCTAACTGCCACACATTTAAAGGGTTTCACTGTATCTAGTTTAAGAATGACCTCTGATCTGATATTGCTTTGAGATCTGGCCAATGTGTGTAATCAGAACTGTGAAATGTACACGGTAGCGCAGTGCCTCTTCTTCAGCATACCAGCCTTAATTGTAAGACTGCACATGGCACAGAAATATAATAAACAGTGAGAGGGATCTTTATGGTTTGTAGTACTTTGATGGGCTCAGTGCTGAGGAGGAGTTTGCTAACTGCTGGCAATGTGTTAAACAGGATTTATTAAAGAGTAATGAGGGCTACACTAAGGCTGGCAGACTGCACTATGACTAGGTGACAGTTTTCAGAGGAAACTGATGATGAATTGCATTGACAATGATTGTAGGAGACTCACAGCACAGAAGTGAAGCTCATTTGAAGAGTACCTATTGTTTTATTTTATTTTAAACTTCAATAAATGGAAGAAGGATTTGCAAGGATTTAATGTGACACAAAATCTTATGAATCCTGACTGGCAGACTCCAGTAAGGACTAAATTGTCCTTATTAGTTATTATTAAAGTCTTTTATGTTTTGTAAGCCGTGGTGTCGCGTTACTTTCATTCTGTGTTGATTTTTCTTTAACCTTGAGTAGTTTTTAATGTATTAATGCAAGAAATAGTACAAGAGATTAAAGTAAGCATGGTAAGGAAGTTCATGTGGATGCAGGAACAGAGAGGCATCACAATGTATGCTTTATTGATTTATGCCTTGTAATGTACTTTAGTATGTTTAATATTTTAATATGTTTGCATTAACTCCTGACATTTTTGAATGTGATGTAGAAGGTGGAAACAGTACATGATATAAGAGGTAAAGGTAATTGGCTTGAACTTCTTACCAGTGCTATAAAATTGCTATATTGCTTATACAGGTTTAGCATTGAAAGTAATATTAGCCAATAACACTTGACAAATATGTTATGTTGGGTGTCTTTAGGTTTTTCATATGATTTTAGAACATGAAAGTCTCTGTGCAAGTAAAATATTGATATTCACCGTGGTCCTACTTAAGTGTTAAGCAAGATGGATGGTAAATGTTCTTATTGTCCATTTAAAATTCAAAATTTATCTTTTGATAATACTCAGAGGCGGCATAATATTGGCTTGTTTCATAGTTTCCTGACAGCTGGTATTAACCTTTTTCTAAAGCAGCATGTTCTTACTTGAAACACGAATACTGGTATACAGATTGCAGTAATTAACATCAAGAGTATGGAGGATTATCAGTTTCAGTAGCATTAATTGATCGTAAGTTTTGCTCAAGTTCTTAAAGAGGAGCAGTAGGAGATCATCATTGCTTCATCAGTGGTTCCATTAGTCCTCTTTGTGCACTTATAATGATCAAGGGGCACAGGAATTAAAATTTAAAGAATGGTTTTCATGCATTTATTTCATTCATTATTAAAATTTTAAGAGTTACCAGTATGTAATAATTTACCAGTCTACTAGCTATTTTATTTCACATGTACTGTATTTTATGTATAATAGATATCTTTTCCAATTACGGTATGCTGAGACATTCTGCAAACATACAACAATAATGCTGTAATTTCTCTCCATATATTTTGAAAATGTGACTAGTAATCTGTTTTTTTTCTGTTTTTTTACTGCCAGACATCATAGCAGTATTTCTGTAGCTAAGGGAAGCCTTGTTCATGGCACATGTTAAAGCATTCCTTGCATTCAGTGATTTGTCTAAAATGAACTATAATGAACTGCAAATTTTTTGTGACAGTCATTCTATAGCAATTAATGTATACATACTTTTCAACAAACAAAGGTTATGTGGAGTCAAAACACTGAGTGTTTTGTGTGATGCATATCCAGTGTTGGTCCTGAAGCTACAAATCCAGTCCACGATTTTGTTTCTACTAACCAGATGAGTTTTATGTGACACTTTTCATGCCCAGATGATTGGCCTGGATTTGTACCTGAAATGCCCAAGACTGTGTATATCCATTTTCTGAAACCACTTGCCCTATTAAGGGTCGCAGGGGGGCACCGAGCCTATAAGCACAAGGCAGGGAACAACCCAGAATGGGGCGCCAACCCATTACATGGCACACTGACACACCATTCACACCTATGGGGGGAAACCGGAGTACCCAGAGGAAACCCCATGAGGAGAGCATGCAAATTCCACACACATGGAGCCTTGACACTGGTTCAAACCCTAGTGCTAGAGGTAACAGTGCTAACCAACCAATGCCACACATGTATGATATATAGTTATAGAAAATATGCACAATTTATAGATTTGAAAAAAAAATTATAAACAATGAATAAAATCTTTCTTTTGTTCGGGAGAGAGGTTCTCTGAATGGCACTGTCAGTCAAAAGGAAAAGGGCTGAGCAAGTCATATTTTATAGGAAGCTCAGAATGATGGCAATATCACACATGCTTACTGTAATTGCTTTTCCCCCAGATGTGTCTCCAGCCATCTATAAATCAGCTAAATTGGTTATTACCTTATAATGAATGCAACAGATTTATAAAGGTGCTTAACAAACAGATATCAAATATAACAAAGTGAGTCCTTTTAGCCTCCAAAGACAAAGAAAGTGAAGTATTAATATGAATATTGCCTTCAATAGTTTAGCATCTCCTGCTAGATTAATGGCTACTGGAAAGCTTCAAAAATTGCTCTGAATCAGAGCATTTCCCAGGTAAATACATTTTAATGTGCCTTTCTGTCTATAAAATTGATTTATTTTTCCAGAAAGCCACAATTTAGATAAAAAACATTCACCAAATGACAGACTATTATTTAAATTTAGACTAAATAATTCACCATTACAGTAAAGCCTTAAATTTAAAGTTCTTTCTTCATGACTACAAATTCTAAACTGTTATGGGCTTGTAGGCTACAAATGAATCATCTGTATGGCCTGTATACTTGTGTGACGTGCTACCTGTATGTAATGGGTATATTTGTCGTGACTCATTATGCGCATTGAGATTACAGCTTGCATTCATGTGTGCACTTGTGCTTTATGGGTGTGCCATGAGGCACACATAACCCTGGTGCATGTCATCATGCAGGGCTACATGGTAGAGCTGACGTCACACCAGGGGAGCGTGGGGCGGGTGCTGCAGTCGGGAAGCATGCTACTGGCGGAGGGTCGCTTGACCGAAGAGGAGGAGAACGAGATCCGGGAGCAGATGAACCTGCTGAACTCCCGCTGGGAGCACCTGCGTGTGGCCAGCATGGAGAGACAGAGCAGGTGCCCCTCCAAGACCCAGCCATCACAATTAATCACAAGTAGCCTTTACATCCATTACGACTGGATACGCTGCAGCAGATGAGTTTAAGACTGGGTTGAGTGCCTTGGCTGTTTTGTACTGTTTGTGTTTTTTTTTGTCTAGTCACAGGTGTAGTTTATTTCAGACAAACCAACAGTCTCACATATCTGTGCAGCCCCATGCAGCTGTTTGGCTGTGAGTTTTAAGCATCGTATGCCTTCCACGTCAGGTCCCTTTGCTTGTTCTGCTCTTCTTCTCAAGCTGTGATGTTTAGCGTGGGTGGATTCTTTGAAGTGATTTACTGTTTGTTTTTTTTCTTTCTTTTCTTTTCCCTCAGGCTACATGAGGTGCTAATGGACTTGCAGAACCAACAGCTCAAGCAGCTCACGGACTGGCTAGAGCTGACTGAGGGGCGGATCAATCGAATGGAGGCGCAACCACTTGGGCCTGATCTGGTGGACATCAAGCACCAAGTTGAAGAGCATAAAGTACACGGCCCTTTGTTGCCTCAGTTCCTCCCTGTCTATCTCCCTGCCTGTTTCAGTAACAATATTATTTTACCCTTATAACGTTCTTGCATCTTATATCTTCTGACTGTGTCACTCCCTGACCTGATAGCTTCTCCAAGAAGATCTTGAGATGGAGCAGGTGCGTGTGAATTCGTTAACCCACATGGTGGTGGTAGTAGATGAAAGCAATGGGGACAGCGCAACAGCGGCCTTGGAAGAAAAACTGCAGGTAAGAGGCGTGCCATCGGCTTAGGTAAATGCAAGGTCAGATGCATGGTGCAGTTCAGAAATGATGGCATGATGGTTTAATGACGAGGGTGACCGTTCTATAACAGTGGCACGATTCGCTGGAGCGGTCACAATCAAATCTGGCACAAACATGCTGACAGGCTGCTTCCCACTCGGTGATATAGTCGACACAACAGCACAAGATCACTTATCCTGCTGCGTAGTAAAACACACTGACATGTGATTTCTGTGCCTTTACCGCCCACAGAATTAGCAGCCATCGAACAACGATTGAATCTGGCATACAATAAATCAGCAGATAGCCTGAATGGGCACGAGAATGTGAGCGCCAAAGAATGCTGCAAAGTGCCGTTTCTCAAGCTTTTTAAAATGTATTCAGGAATTTAAGAAGAGGGTTTTAAGATGGCTTTAAGGTGAGGTTTTAGAGTGGGATAAAGGTTAGTGTACTGTGCCTGTGACCTGAGGATCACCAGTTCAAATCCCAGGGTTGGCAGACTGATTTCACTGTTGGGTCTTTGAGTGAGGCCCTTAACATCCAGTTACTTTAGGAGCTGTTTGACTTCTCAATTGTAAATGCGAACACTCATATTCTCACTAAAGAACCTGCATAACAATCACATATTTTCCAGCATTTAAAATAAAACTGCTTATGAAATTTTAATGTGATGAAGTTTTCGTATATAAATAAAAATATGATGTTATTGAACAGTTTGCAGCTAGATGACTTGCATTTGTGATGCATTTTTCCATGAAGTACTTCTGCAGAATAATTCCCAAGTTTAAATGTACAGAAATGTCTGACCCGGTTTGCAGGGAGTAGCTGGGAGCCTCGGAGTTATGGCGGCTGGTGAGCGAGCAGTTCAGTTTAGTCAGTTAGTAGAGAAACAGAATTTGCAGTTTTTTTTCTTATAGCCTCTTATAGTTATTTTCAAATATATGTGTGTGTGTGTATGTGTGTATTTTTAATATATTTTTTCCAGGTATTTCATACACATACACATCTCTCTTCGGCAGCAATATTAGAGTAGAGTGAACTGTGGTAGTAAGCAAGTCATGCAAATGATATCATTTACCATGAGGTTTCAGGCAATCTAAATATTTCAGGATGTGCTTTGTGGATATTGATTATTTCGCACAATTTAAGGTTTAACCAATTGCCAGCCGCTCTGAAGGCATGCATAACAGCAACGACAGAGTAAATAACTGAAAATTATTACAGAGATACGGAAATGCAAGCGTTGCATGCAGCGAGTGTGGTAATCACTACTAGCAGCTACAGGAACTGGCATTATCTCACTAAAAACATTGACAGGATGAAGTCCAAAATAACAATGTAACCATATAAAGTAAAATTTAATTAAACTGCAGAAGTAGTCAAAGAATAATGACCAAGAGACATTCTTTTAGGTGAATTCTGAGAAACAAAATGAGTGAAGAAAACGCTAATTTTCCACACAATTTTGTGGCTTAGAGACAGACAGACATGGTGACGTAATCGCAAAAAGCCCTGAAGTATGTATACACAAACAAACAGAAAGTCAGTTTTTTAATGACAAAGGCACTACCAACTCTTTCTGCTGCAATAATGGGCTGCGCTGACTTTCCTCTCTGAATCAGATTAAATGAGAAACTGGTGTTTCTCTCTCAAAGATTCAATGACGTGTTCCTGCAAAAGAGTGAAGGGACAGTATTCCAGGGCCCATAGCCCCTCTTTTCTCTGAGTGCTTCTTCCTCTTTGTGGTTTTCTGGAAACAGGATGAGATGAGTCTGCTGTTTCTCGGCCTTCAGGCAAATACGGAGAGTGAGTTCCCACTGTGGACGTAGTGTGTAGGGGTTTCATAGCTGTCAAGGGAGTGGAGGAGTAATTGAATGTGTTAGTCAGTTGCTATGGATGGTGCATGATCAGTCTCTATGCTGATTTAACTGATAGCCTTTCGAATATAAGTGGGGGAAGTTGGAGGGCTAATGATACAGAGAGTGAAGGCCAAGTTTGACCAATCACAGACTTTGTTGATTCTGCCTCCTTCACTATCAGAGAACATTCAGTAATAAAGGGGGACGGTACAAAGCAGACAAAGAGACGCTTGAGTCACTGGTAACATTGTTTCTTTCAGATTGTGCAAAGTGTTGCTCATAAAGGAGGTAATTTGTATGCCAGGGTCACGTCAGGAGAAAAAAAAAATTCAGTGTCATCAAAGCACTGAATCTTTTTGTGATATTTAAAAAAAAATCATTATATTAGAAAAAAAACTATACATATTTGATGACTTGTCTTCTCGTTGTTACTTCATTATATCCATCTTCTAAGCACTTATCCTGGTCAGGTTCACTGGAGGAGGGGGGGCTTGGAGTCAGAATACTTGTAGAATCAGAAAACTATCATAGTTTTGCACACAACCATCCTTTTATTGATCATTTACTGTATTTGTATGTAATTTATTTGCACCTGGTTATATGCTAGCTCCATTTCATTAGGTCTGTACTTGTACTTAGCACAGTGACAATGACGTGGAATCTAATCTGTACAGCACAGGGATCATTAGTATCCTGCACATACGCACCCGTGGCAATTAATAGACACGTCACCTTAACTACATGTGTAGAGGAAACCTATAAAATACTGAGAGAATATGCAGTCACTGCATGCACAAGGCAGAGGTAGGATTCAAACGCAGAACTCTAAATGCATGAGGCACCGGTGCTCCCCAGTGCTCTGTTTCATCATAGCTAGCAATCTATCATATAACATCATATATTTTCTTTACTATTCTAATCTACATGTTTTTTGTTCTGTTTTATAGTTTAAAATCTACTTTTTCATCTATTCATCTATTTTTCAACCACTTGTACCGTATGGGACCCTGGATGTTATGTACAAAAACATTTGCTTGAAAAGAAGAGGTCGGTGCATGAATAAAATGATAATATTAAACATAATATAATGTATTAGGAGTGTTTCCAGAGGATCATTATTAATCATATAATCATTCTAGTGGCAGGTTTCTGTTTACTTCTGTGAAAAAGAGTTGGGTGACAATGCAATTACTTAAATAAAGGAAAAGGAAACATTTTTGCTGCTTAATGTTACGTTCTGTTTAACATTTAGGGGTAATTTGATGTCATGTCAAGTGTGAAAGTAAAATGCTTAAAAGATGTTTGTGAAACAATGATGAGAAATGTAATGAGTCACATGAAGGAACAATAAGTGAGTAAGTGAATCGCTTCAAGCATGTGCCTGATGCTGTTCGCTAGCAGCTCCAACCAAATGTTGGTTGAACAAATAAAATAATAGATTTGAACAAATCTATTAGAACAAAGAACAAATAAAATAATGGAAACACACTGAATAATTGAATGAATACGCCATGATTATGTCTTGTGTTATTCTTCTTTTAATCATGCAAACAATGAAAAAATGAAAAGGAATGTATCATATATACAGCTTTACTTGCAAGAGTACCGGGTGATCTACAAAAATGGCTATTCTACAAGGACCATAGATTCATTCACTTGAACAGTTACCACCTGGCAGTCCCTCTACAAGCATCCATCTTCTTCTGTGTTTTTTAATGTTTTATTTTCTCCAATTTTTGCTTTGGTTCTGTAATTTTGTAAATTTAGTTAGTTGTATTCATACTAGATTCGCCGACTAAACTTGATTAAATGCATAATTGCATAAATATGATCATGACATGCTCTGTAAAAGGTATTGTTAATTAGTGTAAGACAACACAGATGAGGAACGGAGAGTCTCTGTTCCTCAGTTCCCTGGGGAAATTTTCCAGACTGAAAATCTCACTTAGGCTCGACAGATTTAGCTAGCAGACAGAAGATGTGCACAGATGTGCATTTCCGGGATGTGGTAAATGCACAGCACAACTGGGCTAACTTGGTTTTCGGTTGTTGTGTACCACTTTCCTAAATGCACCGTACAAGGGTTGTTCTTGAAGCAAAGCAGGGTGTTGGATGTGTGGAGGGAGAGTGGGCAGATTGGTGTTTTTCAGAAAGATCCAGGTAGGGTAATGTTGCTGTACACATGTGTGCGCTAGCACATGTGTAAGCAGGTATTCTCTGATATGTATGTGCTCCCCCTGCAGCACCTGGGGGACAGATGGGCAGCGATCTGCAAATGGACAGAGGAGCGCTGGGTCCTGCTTCAGGAGATCCTGCTGAAGTGGCAGCAGTTCACCGAGGAGCAAGTGGGTGCAGTTCTGCCTCTTTCTCTGTAGCTGATAGGGGTAATGGGTCCCCGAGGAGTCATCGTGGCCCCTCTGCATGCGGGGCCACGCGTCACTGAGGAGCACGAGTTATTATGGCAGAGCTTCAGCGAGAATCGGGCAGGTATAGTTGGGCCAAACATGGTCAAATAAGGTGAGCTTATCCCCCCGGCTCAGTCCACAAAGCGTCTGTGTCCCTGAGACAGCGTTCCCCTGTGCCGTACGTGATTCACCAGGAAAGAGCTGCAATGAATATTTAACTATCTTTAAAAAACACACAATCACGCTTAAATTTTTCATACCCTGTTGTAATTTTCTGGTAAAGGGAATGTGGTTTGTCTCAATTTGAATGATTTAAAGTACTTTGTTTGTGATGCAGAAAATTCAGCTTTAATCCTAACGGTAAGGTATTTATGTAAAAAGGTATCATTGCCATTATGATCAGCTGGTGCGTCTGTTTTCCCATTCTAGCTTGTTATCTTCATTCTAGCTGAATAACAATTTACTTATTATGAACAGCTAATAGTAATTAAATTACATATTCAATCTGGAATAATAAGGGGGATATTTCTCTGATGTTTTACAATGAAAACTAATGTAGTGCAAAATGTTAATTTGACAGGAAAAATGTTTATGACACAATGTGTATTGTGTAAAATGCACTGGTATGTTGGTCACTTTAATACATGCAGTGTATTTAAATATGTTTTTAAGGTATAGAATTCCTGCACATTGCTCATTATTATGTAATCTTTACTTTTTAATTGTATACCACAAATGTCACTAGTGGACAGCTGGGAGCCGTAAAGGTTAACATTATATATAAGTGTATTATAGTCATATTAAAATAGAGCTTTAAAACACAATTAAATGGAGCTTTAAAACACAAACATCTCGTATTGGTATACAGTGGTACCTCAGTACTCGAACTCATTAGAACTCGAATTTCTTAAAAGTCAAACCAACCAGTTTGGAAAAAAATGACCTAGAACTCGATCTGAATCTCAGAAGTCGAACCGTGAACTCTGACCTAAGATAACTTGTACGCACAGGGAAATGAGTCACACGGCACGTCTCTCAGTGGAAACAAAGGGTAGCGCTTCAATCTCAGCCTCGCTTTCGCTGTGATAGCATCGTGCATGTTTACACTAGCTGAATACACTAGCGGACTGGGGAAACAAACTGAAACGCGGACTAAATACAGAGGACTAATGACGACAAGCAGAAACAGCTGATCACACGGGGATTCTACATGAGGTTAATGAGGGGGCGTGGCACACGTAAGGAGCAGACGATCGGGGCAGGACGCATTGTTTTTTTTTTAACTTTAAACATTGTTTGGATCCATTTATTTTGTTACTTTACAAATTACTGCTTTGATAAATGTGCTTAGATGTGTTTAGTACAGTATATGCTCTTCTTGTTTTACCCGGTTCATTTTGTATTTAAATGCTAAAAATATATATTTAGGTGTAATTTTTGGGGGCTGGGAACCAATTAATTGGTTTTCCATTATTTCTTATGGGGAGAATTCGATCAGAACTGAAACTTTTTATGATTTGAACCCGAGTTCTGAACGGATTAAGTTTGAGTTCTGATCAGTATATATAAATATCCTGTATATTGGTATATGTTCTTTGATCAGTTTGGAACCACATTGCGTCATTATGTGCTAGTGATGTATTAACTTATCAGATCACTACAGAGTGTAACTAATACCACAGGTTTGTTCCCCCAAAAGGTGTCCTCTGTGGATTATCTCGGGTTGTTTTTTTTTTGGGGGGGGGGGGGGGGGGTTTTAGGTTAAAGAAATAAGAAACATATAAAATTT